>PITA01002005.1:0-174520 GCA_004023965.1 Spilogale gracilis
ATTCATTCCCCATTCCCCACACCCAGTGCTCCCCGCTTTAGGTGTCCCCAGTACCCACCACCAGGCTCTCCCATCCCTCCACCCCCCTCCCTCCAAGTCCCTCAGTTTGTTTCTGTGTTCAAAGTCTCTGTTGTTTCGTTTCCCTCCCTAGATTACCCTAGTTCCCATTTGCTTTCCTTCTGCCACTGTCCTCCAGTTTCAATTTTTTATTTAAACTCTAGTTAGTTAACATATAGTTTCAGGAGTAGAAGTTAATGATTATATATAATGCTCTGTTTATCACAGGAGCCCTCCTTAATACCCATTACCCACTTGACCCATCCTTCCCACCTCCCCTCAGCAACACTCAGTTTGTTCTCTATAGTAGAGTGTTCATTTTATGATTTGCCTTTCTCTTTTTCCCCCGTGTTCATGTGTTTCATTTCTTAAATTCCACACATCAGTAAAATCTATGGTATTTGTCTTTTTCAGTCTGATTTATTTTGTTTAGCATAATGCACTCTAACTCCATTCATTTCATTACAAATGGCAAGATTTCATTCTTTTGATGGCTGAGTAATATTCCATTGTCTGTGTGTGTGGGTGTGTGTGCGCGCATCCGTGCACGTGCATGTGCATGTGGACGCACAACTTCTGTATCTATTCATTAGTTGATGGACATTTGGGCTTTTTCCATACTTCCATAATTTGGCTATTGTTGATAATGCTGCTGTGAACATTAGGGTACAGGTGCCCCTTTGACTCAGTATTTTTATATTCTTTGAGTAAATACCTAGTAGTGCAAGTGCTGGGTCATCGGGTAATTCTATTTGTAAGTTTTTGAAGAACCTCCATACTGTTTTCCAGAGGGGATTCTCCCAGTTTAAGAATGCATTTTTTTTTTAAAGTTACTTAAATAAAGATAGATAGGCAAGGCAGGTCCCTTCTTTGTCTTATGGTTCCAAAGGTGACAAAGTAGGGGGGCAGGAATAAATAAACCTTTTTCGGATGTAACAAAGGAAGATTATCAACTTTGTTCTAAAACTTTCGATCCCTCTTTTATCA
Source organism: Spilogale gracilis (assembly GCA_004023965.1). Lineage (NCBI taxonomy): Eukaryota > Metazoa > Chordata > Mammalia > Carnivora > Mephitidae > Spilogale > Spilogale gracilis. The sequence goes on from PITA01002005.1 coordinate 1,045, forward strand.
TTGGACCTTAGAAATTGAATATCACAGTTGTGAGAGCTCTATGGCAAAATACTGGAGCTTGCCTTTAGCATTCACAAAAACCTGATGAACTATATTTTGCTGGTGTGGACCACTAATACTTCTGTTAATAGGCTCTTTGGATGTTCCCCTACCAGCAAGTGAAGAGGAAAATGCAGTCATTACTGTAGATTTGGTAATTGCAATCCCAGGGAAGAAACTGAAAACTACAAGACTTTCTTGATTAAAGACTGCGCCGACGTTAACAAACTCTTCACTATGAAAATGAACAATGGCGTCCCACACCAAAACATCTGTTAACTAGTAAAACTGTTAAAAGGATTAATAGTGCTAGAGGCTGAAATGTAATCAGAGAGGTGAAATAGCGATACGCTGAAATATTTGTGCAGGAAATTGCAGTGATAATTTTTTCTTAAAGATTTTATTTATTTGACACAGAGAAACACAGCCAGAGAGGGAACACAAGCAGGGAGAGTGAGAGAGGGAGAAGCAGGCTTTCCATTGAGCAGGGAGCCCAATGTGGGGCTCGATCTGGGGTCTCGGGGATCATGACCTGAGCCGAAGGCAGTTGCTTGACCAACTGAGCCACCCAGGCGCCCCTGCAGTGATAATTTTTAATACTGTTGTGGTAACTGAGTTTAGAATACTTGTGAAATGATGTTAAACTCTTTAAAATATGTCCTTGTCTTTTGCAAGGTATAGAAAATTAGATAGAATGTTATTTTATCTTACTTGATTTTGAAATAGTTTCTGACATTTTAATAGATGCCGTTGTATACAATTTGGGTGTCCTTCCTTCTACTGAAGATGCTCTAGAAAGACATATGTAATTTTCATCTATGGAAAATGAAGTTCAGCTGCAAAATTCTTGTTTATTAAGTTTGTCATCATATAATGTGAAAACAGAGTATGGAATAGAAATGTTCAACATTGGGTTTTTCCCAGGTCAATTGGCTTTGACCCAGGAAATAGTGAGAAGAAAGATCTGTGGGTAATGAATACAGAAATTTTGCTATATTCTGGTTTGAACATGAAACTGAGCTAATGTATATTATGGGCCATTCATAAAAACATTCCTTAGTTAACTGAATGGATTTGTGATTGCTCTCCTCAGGGATATGTGTGTGTGTGTGTGTGTGTGTGTGTGTGTGTGTGTGTGTGTGTTCGTGTGTGTGTGTGTGCGCGCGCACGAGTTTATGGGTTTGCTTGTATTTATGTGTGGGTTTTTAATAAATAATTCTAGAAGTATACTTTCATTTAGCCTGCAGGGGTTTATAATGATTACATTATGCATATTGATTTCTAAATCCAAGCACATAGTAAGCTAAGATTCATCTTTGAATATATCGTCTATAGAATATTCATTCAAGACATAGTAATGTTTTCTACATATTCTGTAATGTTTGTAAGAAATGGAAACCATTTTTGGTGTAGAACTATAATTTTGAAGATTCTGTTTGCACACATTGTTTACTTTGACTTTTTCCGCATCGCCTAGTACCACCCAACAAACTGACACTTGGAGCATAGCTAGCGTCCTTCTAGTCACTATTATCCACTAACAAAATAATCATATGAACAGATTATTATTATGTTTGTGTTGACATCTCTATTTTTAAATCTATTTTTAAAAATTAAAATGACAGTTTTATCCAGTCTTTTTAGTATATTTTTAAACTAATCAAATGCATTAGAAATAATCTTAAAAACATTAGGTATCAACTCAGTACAATCTGTCACTTTTCTGGGGTCAGGAGATCCTATTAATACATCTTAGAGAAGAAATATATAAACAGGGATATAACCTGTTATCCTGAATATTGGGGGTGCATACATTCAAATATACTTTAATGGAAACTTTTAATAGTATAGAATAAAGAAAAATATGTACAGAGAGACTAACTTCCTCAAAGATCTTAGGGTACAATTTTATTTTTTTTAAGATTTTATTTATTTATTTATTTATTTATTTATTTATTTATTTATTTTTATTTTTTCCTGTGAGAAGGAGAGAGTGAGGGAGGGAGAACACAAGTGGTGGTGGGGGTGTGCGGGGAGGGGCAGAGATAGAAGCAGGCTCCCCTTTGAGCAGGGTGCCTGACTCAATCCCAGGACTTGGGATCATGTCCTGAGCCAAATGCAGGTGCTTAATTGACTGAGCCACCCAGGTGACCAGGATACAATTTTAAAGAATAGATCTGCTTTGTGGGAAATCAAAAGATTGTCGAAGTAGGAGATCATAAAAAGAAAACCTGTAAGTAAGAAAATTATTTTTTTTATCATTGCAATATCATTCCTCTCATAGATCAATCTAGTGCCTTTTATACAAAAAATACCTAAAATATTAGATGACTAGAGTTGGTCGAGAAATAATAGGGGAAATAATGACAAAAAGAAGACCAAATGTATGCGTTTAAATTTTAGAATTATAGAATAAATTCTTTTCATACACATATGCAATTATGAAGAGGGAAAGATTGTAAGAAACTTTATTTTATAGGGAATGTGAGGCTTAAAGTACAAAATCTGGAAGAATATTGAAAGAAACAATGCTTAGGGTAACAAATGGAATTGGAAATATCTTCGGCATTAGCAGAAATAAACGTTCAATATTCCTATCTGATGTCAAAAAAACCTGTGTGGCTGGTGCTTTCTTAAAAGTATGGGAGGGAGCTGGAGAACTAAAAAAGGACCCTGCTTTAATTAGGAACAACCATCAAGAGGCAGCCAGTTAAAACGAAAAGTGAAGTGCATAATGTTACTTGTTCAAATATTACAATATCATGAGGAAGTTTAAGCCAGGTGACTGATGCATTCAATGTCCATAGGAAAATTTAAGACTTTTCAAAGAAAAGCAGAAAAATATATCTGATCAATATAGGCTTTTGTATAAGGCTTTATTGCCATTTGTTCTCAGTTTAAGGAAGTCTCCATATTTTTATTTCTTCTATGAATTGATCTTTGACTTACACTGTGCCAGAGCATAAATTTAATGCATTCTTTTTTTAAAAAAAAATCTTTATTTATATTACTCTTGCAGAGTGACATTTCACTTTTTCTTGTTTTAGCTAAATAAACCACGTAAGCAATTAAAAAAAAATTCACTGAATTTTAAACATTTTTTTTCCTTTGCTTTCTCTTTCAGGAAGTTGATGGCAATAAAGTTATGTCTTCATTTGCCCCACACAACTCATCTACCTCACCTCAGAAGGCAGAAGAAGGTGGGAGGCAGAGTGGTGAGTCCTTGTCGAGCACGGCCCTAGGAACTCCTGAACGGCGCAAAGGCAGCTTAGCTGATGTCGTGGACACCTTGAAGCAGAGGAAAATGGAAGAGCTCATCAAAAATGAGCCAGAAGGTAAAGGCTAGAAAGGGGAACAAAGTGGTTGCCATCTCCTCATTTTCATAGTCTTCTAGTTCTGTTTTTTGACTTAAAGTTAAATTGGACAAAATGGAGACCTAATGTTGTGAAGACGGATAGATTTTTTTTTTTTCAGAAACATTCCACTGTCTGTCCGATTTTTTAAATCATTATTTTCTGTTGAGATGTCTTCCTCATTTTCGCACATGGTAATTTGTGGTTGAGGAAAACTTAAAGATTCAAGAATAGAAGGTGACAGCAGAGCCCAGAATAGGCACCACCTACATCCCAAATATCTGCAGGCTAGCTTGTTCATCTCCAGTTTTTGTCCCCAAGGCCATTTTACAACTTTATTAAATTGTATGACCTTATTTATACACGAGTGCATCTTTATGCTACCTTAGTTTGGTCTATTTCTTGTATAGTCCAAAATTAATATGGTTAGGCCTGTTCTATATTTAAAAATTATTGGTTCTCTAATTCTGTTAGCCATGCTGAAGCCATTTTGTTTAACTTCCAGGATGCCTTTCTTTTAAGGTTTCATCTTCTGAATCGCTTCAGTAGTTACTAATAGTAGCCTATAGGTGATATGCTCATGAAATACTGTTAAAATTAAAGCAAACAAACAGGGGTGCCTGGGTGGCTCAGCTGGTTAAGTGTCTGCCTTGAGCTCAGGTCACTATCTCAGGGTCCTGGGATCCAGCCCCACATAGGGCTCCTTGCTCAGCGGGGTGTCAGCTTCTATGTCTGCCTCTGTGCTCTCTTTCTCTCTCTCAAGTAAATAAATAAAAATATTAAAACTAAATAAATAAAGCAAACAAGCAACTGATGCTACTTATAGAATGCATGCATGACTGATAGTCACCCTTTATGTTATGGAAGTTTCCTACCTCCTACTTAAACCCGCATTCCCCCTAAGTTTGGACGCCACATTGCACATAAGAACATGCCTCCTATTTGAAAGTCAGATGGAAATTTAAAACAAACAAACAAAAAATAGTGACATAAAAAGACATATTTTACACCAAAAATATACTGCATCTATACTATGCTGGGTTGGGCTCATTTTTGTCTGTTGTTAGGACACTAGCAAATTATGAGTATATATGGCACAAAATGTATGTTAACCAGTATATTTGGGAGTCATATGGTAATTAAATATTTCTGGGTCCCTACCAGATGCAGAGCTGGGACATGGATTTTAGTTATAATTTATGTAATTCACATGATCTTACAGTTGGAAAGAATTTTAGAGATAATCTAGTCAGCCAAAGACTTTTGGCTTTCTTCCACGTGGAGATAAAAATGGGGTTTTGAGGAGGACCTAGACAATTTTTTTAGTGTGCTGGAATTTTTCTTGATATTAAAAATACTATCTTCTTATTTAAGAATTGTTTAAAAAACCATAAAAATTGAAAGGAAAATAAAAATTGCTTAATTTTGTAGCTTTCTGATATAACAACTCTTAACCTTCTGATGCATTTCTTTCTTGTCTTTAATTTTACATGTTCTGTTCATTTTGTGTGATTAATTTTATGCTTTTAAAATTATTTTATATCTTTTACATTGTCATACGTTTCATATGTTATCATTAACTAAAGTCCAGGGTTTATCATATTTCATTAGTCTTCACCAAGTGTGCTTTTTCTGTTCTAGGATACCCTCAACGATAACATATTACATTTAGTTGTCATATCTCCTTGGGTTCCCTTTGGCTGTGACAGTTTCTCAGACTGTTTTTGTTTCTGATAACCTTGAAAGCTTTGAGGAATAGTGTTCAGGTATATTGTCGAAGCTTCCCCTATTGGGATTTATCTGGTGGTTTTCTCTTGACTAAACTGGGGTTATCGTTTAGGGGAGGAAGGTCATGAGGTAAAGTACCTTTTTGTCACATCATTTCAAGGGTACATACTTTCTGTATGATTATGAATTTGATGTTGACCTTGATCACCTGGATGGTGCAGTTGTTTGTCTGGGTATTCCACTGTAAAGTTACTCCCTGCCCCCTTTCCATACTATACCCTTTGGAAGAAAGGTGCTGTGTCCAATCCACATTTAAGGAATAGGGAGTTATGTTGCCCCTCCTTGAGAGTTGAGTTTCTACATAATTTATTTGGAACTCTTCTGCATGGGAGATTTATCTCTTCTCCATCATTTATTAGTTTATTCAATCATTTATTTATATCAGTATGTACAGCATGGATATTTTATATTTTGACTTATAATCCAATTCTACTTTATTGTGTTGCTCAGATTGTTTCAGCTTTGGATATTGGAAGCTCTCTCTATTGACTTCTGTGTCATTTTGACATACCACTGTGATTGTGGGTAATTTTTTCTTGAGCACTTCTGACTTTGTGGCACTGTAAGGTGCTGCAGACTCATGTTGCGTATCACATGCTTCAGTTCAAGAACCAGTCATTTCTCTAAGAAACCCTGGTTCCTTTTTTCAGAGAATAGTATTAGAAAGCCAGATCTTGATACAAGGTGTGCTCTTTGCTCATAAGGCATCATTTCTTTTAGAGCCTCTTAACTGACGAAGAAATATATGTGTGTATACATACATATCTATAAATATTTCTATGTCCAATTGTCTATGTATTAAGCTAAACATGAGTTTTTACTATTGTCTGCAACTGTAGTCTATTTCCATATTGATCATTCCAGCCTCATTCCTTGTTGATGTGTACATTCCCACCCCAACTCTGATATCCTAGATTGAACCATCCGCCATCCATTTACTTATATTTCAGTTCCAGTATATATGTATAATAGTATCATAATTATTAACTGATAATACCATGGGAACATCTTTATCAATAGGGGATGGTACTTATGTGCAGTTCTTTTTGCCTTTAGTTTTACAGATTCCATTCATTTCCAAAGTGACTTAGTAAATTTTCCTCCACATTATTCACTGAGGTTTTTCCATACATTTGTAATATGATTAAATTATTTCTATAGTTTTTTTCTGGTATTTCTCAAATTACTAAATTATCTTATAGAATCCTCTTACATCAAGATTCAAACTTTATGTAGTACTTTATGGGATTTTTTTTTACAAATGCGTATTACCACTTATGCACCATTGCAGTATCATTCAGAACAGTTGTTTGATAAACTTAAAAATCCCCTGTGCATCATTTATTCATCTCTCCGTCTTTCTCTAGAATTCCAGGCCATCATTGAACTTTCTACTGTCTCTGTAGTTTTGCCTTTTCCAGAATGCCATATCATTGGAATCATACAGTATGTAGTCTTTGAAGTTTCCTTCATGTCTATTCATGACTCATTTCTTTTTAGTACTGAATAAAACCCCATTGCATGAAGGTATCACAGTTTGTTTATCCATTCACCTATCAAAGGACATCTTGGTAGTCTCACATTTTTTGGTTATTAAGAAAAAAGCTTTTATGAATATTTATATGAAGGTTTTTGTATAGACGTAAGTTTCCAACTCACCTGAGTAGATAACTAGGAGTGTGATTGCTGAAATGTATGGTAAGATTGTGCTTATTTTTATAAAAAGCAAAACAAAATAAAACAAAACCTGCCAAGCTGTTTCCAAAGTGGCTGTGAGATTTTGCATTCTTAGCAGCAGTGAATGTAAGTTCTTGTTGCTCCATATCCTTACCAGCATTTGATATTGTCAGTTCTTTGGATTTTGCCTATTCACATTGATTTGTAGTGCCATCACGTTGTTTTAGTTTGTAGTTCCTGACGACATATATTGTGGAGCATCTTTCCGTATGTGTCTCTGTCATTTCTTCTTTGTGTCTGTTTACATCATTCATTCCTTTATTAGTTGAGGGTTTTTTTTTTTAACTGTTGAGTTTTAAGCATTTTTTTGTGTATTTTGGATGCAAGTAAGTCTTTTATCAGATATGTGTTTTGCAGATGCTCTCTTTGTGGCTTGTGGTATTTTTTTTTTCTTTTAACATTTTCTTTTGCAGAACAACAGTTTTAATTTAATAAAGTCCAACTTACCTCTTTTCTTGCATTGATCATACTTCTGATATTGTAGCCAAACATACACTGCCTAGCCCAATGTCATTTAGATTTTCTTCACTGATATTTTCTAGAAGTTGTATAGTTTTGCATTTTACAGTTTAGGTCTATGATGTGTTTTGAGTTAATTTTTTAAAGGTTTAAGTTCTGTGTCTGATCTGTGTTTCTGCAAATACATGTCCAGTTGTTCCAGCATTATTTGTTGAAAAGACTGTCATATCTTGGTGGCGCCTGGGTGGCTCAGTTGGTTGGGTGACTGCCTTCGGCTTAGGTCATGATCCGGGAGACCCGGGATCGAGCCCCGCGTCGGGCTCCCTGCTTGCCAGGAAGCCTGCTTCTCCCTCTCTGACTCCCCCTGCTTGTGTTCCCTCTCTTGCTGTGTTTCTCTCTGTCAAATAAACAAATAAAATCTTAAAAAAAAAAAAAAGAAAGGAAAAGACTGTCATATCTCCATTGAATTTCTTTTTTTCCTTCACCAAAGACTAGTTGATTGTATTTGTGTGGGTATGTTTCTGTCCTCTATATTCCCTTCCATTGATAGTTTGTCTATTCTTTTGCTAACACCTTGCTGTCTTAATTGCTATCACTTGAAATTTGGCTAGTGTCAATCCTCCTACTTTGTACTTTTATTTCAGTATCATGTTGGTTACTCTGACTCTTTTGCCTTTCCCTGTAGACTTCAGAATTAATCTTGATATCTACACAATTATGTCCTGGGAAGTTAGGCAGAATTGACATCTTAATAGTATTCTGTCTTTCTATCCATTTCTATCCAAAATATTTCTCTATTTCTTAAGATTTTTTTATTTATTTTGAATTTCATAGTTTTCAACATATAGATCTTGTACATATTTTGTTATACACAGTATGTTCATTATAGTGCATTTTATTCAATCTATTTATTTATTTATTTATTTGAGCGCGAACATGGTGGGGAGGGGTGGGGGAGAGGGAGTGAGAGTCTTAAGCAGAATCCTCACTAAGCATGGAGCTTGACTTAGGGCTCAATCTCATGAAACTAGATCACAACCTGAGCTGAAGCCAAGAGTGGGATGCTTAATTGACTGTGCCACCCAAACGCTCCTCATTATATTGTATTTAATTTCAAATTCCAATTGTGATTGCTGGTATAAAGGGAAGCAATGGGCTTTTATATATGAATCTTGTATCCTGTGATCTTGCTATACTTGGTCATTATCTCCAGGATTTTTTATATATGGTTTACATCATCTGTATAGACAACCATGTTATCATCAATTAAGAGAGTTTTATTTCTTCATTCCCAAGATGTATACTTTTTATTTCCTTTTCTTGTCTTACTGTATTAGCTGGTTTCCAGTACAGTGTTGAATAAGAGTGGTGAAATGGGATGTCTTTGCCTTGTTCTTGATTGTAAGGAGAAAGCGTCAAGTTATCATCATTAAATATATTAGCTGTAGGTTTTATGTTGAGGAAATTCACTTCTATTTCTAGTTTGCTGAATTTTCACCATGACTAGTTGTTAAAATTTGTCAATTTTTTTTCATCTCTTAATATAATGTACTTTTCTTTTTATTTTAAGTTTCAGGTAGTTGACATATAGTGTAATATTAGTTTCAAGTGATATAGTGATTCTACACTTCTATCCCAATACCTGGTGCTCATCACAACAAGTGCCCTCCTTCATCCCCATCACCTAGTTAACCCATCCCCCATGCACTGCTGCTCTGATAACCATCATTTTATTTTTTATAGGTTAAGAGTGGTTTGCCTCTCTTTATGTCCCTTTGCTCATTTTTTCTGTTTCTTGAATTCCATATATGAGTGAAATCATATGTCATTTGTCTTTCCCTGACTGACTTATTTCGTTTAGCCTAATACTGTCTAGCTCTTTAGTATGCCCATGTGATGAGATTTTGAATGTTAAACCAACCTTGCAAACTGGATAAATTCCACTTAGTTGTGGTTTATAATATATATAATATTGGATTCACTTTGCCAGTACTTCATTGAGGCATCTATGTTCATGAGAGATACTGGCCTATAGTTGCTTTTTAATATTAATGCAATGTCTTTATCTAATTTTTTTAAAGATTTTATTTATTTGACAGAGAGAAACACAGCCATAGGGGGAGCATAAGCAGCAGGAGTGAGAGAGGGAGAAGCAGGATTCCTGCCGAGCAGGCAGCCCGATGCGGGGCTCGATCCCGGGTCTCCGGGATCATGACCTGAGCCGAAGGCAGAGGCTTAACCACTGAGCCACCCAGGCGCCCTTTATCTAATTTTCTAATCAGATAATGCTGGATTCATAGAATGAGTTGGGAAGGGTTTCCCTCACATGTTACTGTTTAATTTTATTTTTTTTTTGAGATGTGTCTGTGGTACAGACCTAAGGTCTGGGGAGAACTATCGCTTGTAGTGCCATATATTGGATTACAAAGTAGTTTGGCTTTTTGGGGGGGAGGTAACTTTTAGATGATATCCTTCATGGAAATTGGGTTTGTGACCTGGGTATTTCTCCAGTGTGTCATGTTGACTTCCAAGGAGTTGCACAGACTCTGAATTTGAAGGTACATAACAGGCAGATCTGAATGAGTATCTCCCAGAAGGAAAGAAGACAGAAGGCAGTGCCTCCCATTTAGATGTACTTGGATTTAGGAGCAAAGTGTAATATCTAGCAACAGGTGCACAAGCAGATGAGCACAGAGAGATAGAGCTTCCACAGCAAGAAGAGTTGACATGAAGAAACATCACTATTAAATGTGGACATGATACTCTCTTCATTACTGCATTTCCCACAATATTACTGTATTTTTTTTTTTTTACTTTGCCTCCTACAGATATATTAAAAGCATAGCTTAGGGATACCTAGGTGGCTCAATCGTTAAGCATTTGCCTTGGGCTGAGGTCATGATCCCAGGGTTTTGGGATCAAGCCCTGCATCAGGCTCTCTGCTTGGTGGGAAGCCTTCTTCTCCCTCTCTCACTCCCCCTGCTTGTGTTCCCTCTCTGGCTGTGTTTCTTTCCGTCAAATAAATAAATAAAATCTTTAAAAAAAAATAAAACCACAGCTTAAGAGTGACTTGCTAATGAATAATATAAAGACATTGAGAAAATACAGAGATAGTCTTGATGGAAGACAGCCACGTTACAATGGCTAACATGTAAAAGCCTGAATTCCGGAAAGATACTTTATACAAACGGAACCCCTAAGATGCATTTATGTTTACATACACAGGATTCCTAGACATGTACTTTGAGTACACAGAAATGCAAATACACTCACTTTTACTGATAAAGAAATTTGCCATGGCAAGAATGTTTATTTAGTGACTGCAACAATTAAGAGATATGTCAAGCAGCAATTTATGCATTTCAATAAAGGAAAAATATAGAAAAGCAGAAAATCATATCTTAGAAAAGCGATAGGATGTTGACAGTAGTTTATTTAACAAAAAAGAGGAGAAAAAAATGGGGAAAAGTATCCAGGCAGATGTGTAAAAGTCCCAACAGTAAGTAGAAAGTTTTATTGGCTTGAAGTACTCCATTAATCATAGGGTATGGTATGGTTGGGCATGAGAATGGCCACCGAAACCAGACATCATCTAAGCATTAGGACAATGACACTGCATATAGTACAAAAAAATGATCATAGCTCTGTGATGCACTATAGCATCAAAAGAATAAAATAGGAATAAATTTAACAAAAGAACTGCAGAACTTATACTGAACAATTACAAAACATGGTTAACAGCTTTGTGAGGAGAACAGCAATATGGGGATGAGGCGACCAGAGATAGGGTGAATGGAACTAAATGTAAGCTCACAAATATATGCCACAGAAAAATCCTTTCTTCCCCCAAGCTATTTTTTTCCATTGTTTTTCAAAGGCCATTAAAATGAACAGCAGGTTGTAATGAAAATTTCATTAAGCCCCAGCTAAATCATTATGAGGGTGCCATATTCATGCCTTTGCTTCCTCTCATTGAGGGGGGAAACAGATTTCAGTAGAAAATCTTTATTATTTCCGACCTTATCCCTGCCAACAGCAAACTAACAAAAATTCAGAAGTTAGAAGAGAATGGTGTGTCATACAAAAGGAGGCCACCGAGGTGAAATAGTTAGAAAGAAAATTAGATTTGCTTATGAGTTGGAGAAAAAATGGCTCTTTTATTCCAGCCAGTTTAGTTTTTCAAGCAATTAAGATTTTACCAAAGTTATAAGTAGGAGAAAAATATAACATGTATTAATGTATTTTTGTTTGTATCTTTTTCCCTCCATCAGAGTTGTTCCCTATCGTTATTCAAAGAAGTCTGGCAAGAAAGACTCATTTGTCCAGTGTCTCTTAACCGAGATGGAATGCCAAACTTCATAGGAAATTCACAGCTCAAAATATCTGCCCTATGCAGTGTAGTCACATTATACTTGGTAATAACTAAGCTCTATCAGTTAGTCTTTAACTCTCAGAGGCTAAGAATAACAACAAGTTTTAATATTATAGTATGGGACACGTAATGCCTGCATCAAAACATTGATTAAGGGGCGCCTGGGTGGCTCAGTTGGTTAAGCAACTGCTTTCGGCTCAGATCATGATCCTGGAGACCCGGGATCGAGCCCCACATTGGGCTTCCTGCTCAGCAGGAGGCCTGCTTCTCCCTCTCTCGGTCCCTCCGCTTGTGTTCCCTCTCTGGCTGTGTTTCTTTCTATCAAATAAATAAATAAAATCGTTTTTTTAAAAAAAAGAATATTGAAAGAAAAAAAACAAAAACATTGATTAAGTAATGATGTATTGGTGGGGGAAATGTAACATATATTAAGTGCGTATCATGTGTTAACTGTAGTGTTACATAATTTATATTAAACACTTCATTTAATCTCTACATAAACCTTATAGCCAAGGCTGCTATGTATAGCCGTCCCAATTTCAGGAAGTGTCATTCACATGAACTAAATATTCTTATTCGTATCATCTCCATTTTCAGATGAGAAAACATGATTAAATATGTCACAGTGTGACTAAGTGTCAGGGTCATTATTCAAACTGAAGTCAACCTAAACTATAATCCATGCTATTAACTACTAGTTATACTGTTTCTTCCAATTAGGAATTTTGCCAGTAATGGTTTAATGTTACTCTTTAGCCCATGTGTACCTCAATTCCTTTGAAATATGAAACAATAAAGTAGTACTTAATAATTACCTGCCAAAGTAAGTTCCTGATGCCTCAGTGGTGATCAAATTTCCAGAAAGTTTTAATTGGAAAACCAGCTCAGTTTGAACTGTTTTGAGTTAAAGTGCTTAGAAAAAAAAATATCTGGGAGAGTATATTAATAAAAACTTATTTTAGGTTTTATTATCTAAGAACAAAATAGTTGTCGAATAACAGAAATTCAGAATTGGAATGAAATGTAGACATAGTTTAGGGCTCTATCCTTATTTATGACAGAGACAGAGACAGAGACTGAGAGAGTGAGCGAGCCTGAGACAGAAATGTGCCTGTGATCCCACAGCAGTCAGTGTTAAAGCCCACTGAGAATCCAGCCCACGGCTTACAGGCACACGTTCTTCTGTTTTCTTGTTCAGTTGCGACATACATTCAGAGATTCTTTTTTTTCTTTTTCTTGGTCTTTTAGAAATAATGTAACTACCTTAGTTTTGAAGAGTATTTCACTGTTCCTTAAATTTGATCAAATCTAAGACAACTAGATATCTTAATTTACCCAATAAAGCCAAAATAGATAGGTATCCACAAATGTCCTGAGTTCCCAAATTATAGTAGCAAGGGGTGATCTATAAATACAGATCAGTATTTAAGTTTAGTGGGTCAGACTCAGACCCTAACTTGATTTTCACTCAAATTTTGGGTCATTAACTGCAAAAGTGAGAATAATCTTGATGAGACTTTAAATACCTCACTTAAATTCTTTTGGATACAAATATTATAGCAGGCCTCTTATTTTAACTTTTCTATATTAACATCAATATTGTGTTCTGTGTATCTTTGCCATGGCCATTTCAACTTATAGGGAAATTTACATCTGTTCTTTCTAGAAACACAACAGAAAAAAATCACTTTTCCTTGATTCCCATCAGCTCTATGTGTAGTTCTGTTCCTCTTCTCTCCAAGTCTCAAGTATTAGAAAGAGTTCTCACTGTTTTAGCTTTGTTATCTTTTTAAGTACTGTTATTTGCCTCCATTGTCACCCTTACTCTTTAGCCCATGTGTACCTCCATATAATTGTCCATATATGTGTCAGTTCATCCCCTACATTACACTCCCTAAAGGTGAAGGTAGTGTACAGAGTAAATATTCAAAATATTTGTTGAAAAGATGCTTTTACTTCCTGAGCATTGCCCCGTAGTTGTCTTGGGGATGGGAGAGCCAAGACCTTAACAAAGGACTCTTCTGCCAGATATTGTGTGAACTACTTCATTTAATCCTCAAAAACGCTGAGGTTAACATCAGGCTTAGTAATTTTTTTTTTTTTTTGAGAGATAGAGATTGAGAGGAGGGAAGGCAGGCAGAAGGGGAGGCAAAAGGGGAGAAAAGAGAATCATAAGCAGGCTCTGTTCCTGGTACAGAGCCCCACATGGAGCTCCATCCCAGGACTCTGAGATCATGAGCTGAACTGAAATCAAGAATCAGATGCTTAACCTCCTGATCTATCCCGGAGTTCCCAGAAGCTCAGTGCCTTGCTTATGTTCTTATTATATGGAGGAACTAGAACTGGAACAAAATTACTGTCCTCTACCGAAACTTGGCACTGAATATAAGACCATATATAATCTGACTCAACCCCTTTTTTCCTTTAACGTTATTTTCGCCACTTTTCTAAGGTACATGTTCTTGTGCTATCTTATCAAACGGCATGCAGTTCTCTCAACGCTCTATTTTTAATAATACTCTACTTTTTCATATGTGGCTTCTTCTGCCTAGAGTGTCATTCTCTGTCTTAGCTACCCAGTGTATTTTTATTCACCTTTAACACTCAATATCTTCTCTAAACACCATTGTCAGAATTTTGACTTAGTCTACACTGTTAGCATTAAGTCACCTGTATTAGTTTTTCCCTCATTATCACTATTGTTTACTTCCCTCCTGTGAGGGATGTGTATGAGGAGTCCTTAGTTTGATTACCTGTGCCTGTCTGTTTCTTAATAATGGGCTTGACACATATAGATAATTGTTTATTTTACTGTGTAGGACAGTTAACTGCTAATTGACATGTTATAGCCTTTGGTAACTAACACTCGCCTAAAAATTGAGGGGTTTTTTTGGCTTCATTTGTCTTTGTCTTCCAGTTTTAACATTCTCTTTCCTTTATATCTTACTCAGACTCTTCTTTGACCTCCCTCTCTATTTCTCTCATCATCCTGTTTTCTTTAAACTTCTCATTATTTAATCTTTGAAATCATTACTTTCTGTTCTTTCTGTGACTTAGGGATTCAAGTTTGTCTTATGTCACAAAACCAGATATTAAAACATCTGGGATAGAAAACTAAAATACACACAGAATGAAAACTTTATATTCACATTAATCTTTTAAATGGCTCTACTATTTCACATTTCTTTAAGGAAATATGTTGGCGTTATTTATGCATTAGTGATCATAGATAATAATTCTCCCCTACTCCTCTAGGGCAGAGTAAAAAGTGAATTGGATTGATCTATGAATAATTTTCCAAAATTCAAAGCTAAAACTGGTTCTTTTTTTTTTTTTTTTAGATTTTATTTATTTATTTGACAGCGAGAAACACAGCTAGAGAGGGAATAGAAGCAGCGGGAGTGAGAGAGGGAGAAGCAGGCTTCCTGTCGAACAGGGAGCCCAGTGCGGGGCTTGATCCCCGGACTCCAGGATCATGACCTGAGTCAAAGGCAGACGCTTAATGACTGAGCCACCCAGGAACCCCTAAAACTGGTTTTTTAACAGTGTCTCAGAGACCAGCACCCTTTCCTAGGTGTGTACAGTTGGCATGAGAGAGAGAGAGAGAGAGAGAGAGAGAGAGAGAGAATTCTTAAGAATTCTTATTTCTTAAGATAGCCTCAAGATGGAGGCAGCTTAATTTTGGATCTTCTGTTCCACAACCCTATTTCCCCCTCCCCACATGTAGTTCATGTGAGAGATATTTGGTGAAAGAAAAATGGCTGATTCCTTTCAACACCTTCCCTATTCCCTCTAGTCTTCCAAAAACTTTAGCATGTTCCCTCAAGGGTAGAATTTCCAGATCCTGAATTCATGATGCCCTTTTTAAATTTTAAATAAGAATTTCTTGCATAAAACTGAACATCTACCTTATTATTTTAATTGTAAAAAAACATTGTGTTTTCTTGCCTTTAAGTTGCTATAATGACTGTGTTAATGTAATGAATATCTGCCTTCAGTTGGCAAAGCTAACTGCCCTACTTTCATCGAGTTGTTGAAGGAAACAAATGAGGTAATGTGCATGAAAGTACTTCATGAATTATAACCAACTTGGAATTGTACCAGTTATTGTCATTATCACATCTTGTCTGGTTAGAAACATTAGTACTTTAGACATGCTGGAAACGTTATATAGTTTCTAGTGTTGCTTTTCCAGGATGCTTTTATATACTGAAAAAATAGGATTCAGACCTGAAAAATTCTGTGAATTTAGTATATGTAGTTGACAACAAAAACAACAAACCCTCCAACCTTCACAAAAATCCTGGGGTAGTAGCTACTTTGATTTTATTTATGTAAATTTCCCTAAATAAAATATGGTTAGGCCATTTTCTACCTCGACAATTACTGTTCAAAAAGAAAGATTTTTCTAATTGATATGGTTGAAGTTGCAAACTGTGACCAACAGATGAAAGTAGCAGAGACATTTTAACATGGCATTTGCGGACTTGTTATATTCTCATTTCTAAATAAATGTGAATATGTGCTGAAGACAGATTCTAAGTGAGGGCTCCCTTGACCATAGTTTCATAATTTTCTAAGATTTTCACTTTCTTTAATGTGCTTTATTTATTCTTCCTTTCCTCCCCCTTTCTGCTTTTTTCTTTTCATTCCTTTCATGTGTGCATGTGTGCGTGTGTGTAGTCCTCCTTTCAGATCCCACATATGCTTGGTTTTATTTAGCATCTTATCTGTCAGTGTTCTTCCTTCTTAGAGTGTGACGCCCACACCTCCAAAATTGTTGTGCCGTGATGAGTGTACTCCTTGTGTGTAAGAAACTGCATTTATTTGTGAAATTTCATTTCTACTAGAACTAGACTTTGTCATTATTTACACAACTGGAACTTCTTTTTTCTGAACTTCAGAAAATCTTTGCTCCCAATTTATATTACAAGACCCTAAAGGCATAACCTATTACCAAAATCACCCAGTGTTACTTTACATGAAACAGTTCATTGCTTTTAGTACAGACTTCACAAAAAAAAGTTAGTTTTCCTCTTGTGAGAACTAATCAAAAACAATGGGATGGGTTGGAAAAAATATATATTGTGACATACTTCAGGCCTTTAAGAGTCATCTGTAGACCATAGACAGTCAGTGGGTGAAGGAGATACTAAAATTTTTATTTTCATTTTCTATGTGTCTCTGTCTCTCTCTCTCTAGTAGACACAATGGGAAAAATTGTTCCCTTAGGTGGAGAAACTTAAGTGGCTATCACTGTGCAGTGCCATGCAATTTCTCAGTGGCAAATACAAAGCAAAAGAAAAAGCAAAGTATCTTTTATTTAACTCCATTTGCAGCATTTGCAGGATTGGGTTGGACAGCTTTTAACTCTGTAAATAAGATGTATGTGAAACAAAAGGTATATATAAGTTGTTGGTCATGATTGCTCCTCTCTTAAAACTTTAAAACATGGAAAAAAATCTTTAAAACACGTATGGATATTGTTTTGTTATGTATCCTTTTGATATTTGCACTTGTCACACCTATTGAAAATAATTTACTTTCGTTAATTGCCCCTTTTGTGATACCTTTGCTTTTTTTCCACCAGAAATAATAATGTTAATGCCCTTTTAAGTTTTGTTACAAATATGTTGACATATAAAACCATTAGATCTTCTAAATGGGTATAAAGCTTTCCCCCCCATTTTAAGACTTATCTGAGGGGTCCGAAAGTAGGTATTGTAAGCAGTATATCTTCATCTGTGGTGTGCTACAGCATTGCGTGTGATCGTTCTCTGCAAGACAGACCCCGGGTTCGTGGTATTTGGCCTTGCGGAACACTTCTACAGGCATTGTATGCTTGAATTTTGAGTTTACATTATAAAGCGCAATGCCTGTTCTTATAATTTAAATGTCTGTTGTTGACCTGCCCTTTAGAAATTAAACTGAAGCATATTACATTAACAGACAAGTTGAAATAGAAATTTGGAATCACCTCTTAATTTGACCAACTTTTTAATTACTATTTTTCTTAAGGAAATTATGGAGATTGTCCCTAAATTCACAGTTGCAAAGCATTCCACTAATTGGGTCAAGAAGAGGGCACTTTGAAATTCACTCTTGTTTTTAAAACCACATTTGATGAGGTGGGAAAAATAAAAAGTGAACGGATCAGGGAAAAAGCTTAAAGATACTTTAATTGGCAGAGGTTTGAGTTGCTTTTGTTTAGTTTCTCACTGTCCTTTTGACAAAGTACATGTTGAAGAGGCTTTGTAAGTGCTGTTCCACTGAAGGACAAACAAGGGTACTTTTCAATTGAGCCCTTTTAAGTTTTGTTCCTTACACTCCCGCTGCTGTTGGAGGCTACTCCTCACGCATTGTGGCTGTGTGTTCATCTCTGCGGTCTGTCACTGGAAAATGTCTCTCTTCTTGTTGAGCAAGCTAGAGTCTCACCTCCAGGCACCACTGTATGGAAATCGACACTCGTAAAGCGATGATAAAGAAAAGAGTTTATTTTTTAAAGGTCAGGACAAGAAGATGCCCTCGAATGCTGCAGAGCCTCTTTCTTCAGGAATAAGTGTTTTAACTTTAGCACAGTTAGCCAAGATTGAAGCCTTGTAAGTTTTCAACACTGAAGTGAGACTTGTTCACTGTCCTCTCCTTTTCAAGTGGTATCTGTCCTAGCAGTTTATCTTGATAGTTTTGATTTCATTAAGTGTTCTAGGAAATTAACTTACATCTTCTGGTGAGACCTTCTGACTTGGATCATAAATACAGGCTCAGGGTTTGCCTGTGGGGTCTCCTTTCTGTAAAGCAGCGGGTCCCTGAGCAGAGATCTAGGACTGTCTGTACAAGGAACGCATCTGGCCAAGAAAACTTCTATTTTCCTTTTTAGCTAGAACATGTATGCTTGTTAATAATATGAAATGATATTTAATATGATGTCCTTAACACTCATCTTTCTGAGAGCAATTAAGCCAGCATTGTTTTTTCAGATGTCTATTTGCCTGTGAATATAAGGGTTCTATTTGATTCCTGCCCATAGGTGAAGTTGTCTACTAAGAGGACTCTAGAAGTAATCCATTCCAACATCTCTTTGCTCCCAGATGTTTTTAGTATTTTCTAAACCTTTCAGATAAATATGGTAGCCCTGTTTTGTTTGAGCTTAACTAAAACTGTCAGTTCCAGCCTTTCAGTTTTAATACATGGATCACTTAATAAAAGACCTATTGACACAGGCTGTACATTTAGAAATAAACATTAGCGCAATGTGCCAGCCCTCCTTGTTGCTTATGTGCCACAGCTTTTGGAGATATCATTTATTCAAGAGGGGAGAGCCAGCCACCTGTTCCTGAGCCCTCTTTTCCCTCACATTAAAGGTCTAAGCCCTTGCTGAATAGTAACACTCTAATCTGGGGAACAGACACAGCATTTTTCTGAAACTGATTTCTTAGACTAGGCTAGCTAGAGGATTTTCTGTATTTGCCCGTGTATGTGTTTTTCACTCAGCTACCCTTGAGGCACTTGTCACGACTGTGCGTATTAAAATTAATCAGCCCTCCTAGGCCTGTGTGACTGTGTGTTTAACATGAAGAAGTGGGTATCAAGCAAATGCCCTAATTAAATAGGCCTGCTTGGTTTTGTTCTAGTGGATGCTTGGTCTTTTTTTTTAATAGGAGTTGCTTACAGGGAAGGCACGGACAGCACTAGAGCCAGTGGAGAGCTCACTCAGAGTTTCCTTTGCCACCTGCTCCCAGAGTTCTGAGACCTCAAGGACTCCCAGTGTGCCTTCCTTGACTACCCTACGTGCTGAGGACAAGTATGGCCAAGATGGTGAGGGAGCAGTGAGGCAAGGGCAAACCAAATGAGCATATGACCTGGACATTTGGCTTGATTAAGATAGTCCATCTTACATGATGATACACTTTGGATACCAGATTGTGCTCTGTGCTTCCATTTTGGGATGATGAACTTAGACGGCTGAGGGGAAGATCATATGTGAAATTCGGAATGAATGCTCTTTTTTTTCTATCCTGAATTTGAAAGCCAACTTTCATTCCTCTATCTTTTCAATTAATTATTTCCTAGGTCGTCTACATGTCATGTAAAAATCATCTATGAGGCGATAAAAGAAAGAAAGAAAGAAAGAAAGAAAGAAAGAAAGAAAGAAAGAAAGAAAGAAAGAAATGTATATATATATATTACATATTAAACATATAAATAAATATATATATATTACATATTAAAGTTCATGCAGAAAGTTCACCTGTACTCTGATAACTTCTGCACTTAGCCTATTTTCATTTATGCTAGACTTTTCCCTTAACTCTAGGGAAGACCATCACAGGACATTTGGAATCAGACTTCCTTGAAGACTAATCTCAAGGGCACCTGGGTGGCTCAGTGGGTTAAAGCCTCTGCTTTCAGCTCAGGTCATGATCTCAGGGTCCCAGGATCAAGGCCCGCATCGGGCTCTCTGCTCGGCAGGGAGCCTGCTTCCGCCTCTCTCTGTGCCTGCCTCTCTGCCTAGTTGTGATCTCTCTCTCTCTCTCTCTGTCAAATAAATAAATAAAATCTTTTTTTTTTTTTTTAAAGAGTAAGCTCAAAACACTGAAATGTCTCAGGCTGACCTAACACAATAGCTTTTTTGTTTGTGTATTTCATGTCATAAGTGAGGCAAACTAACACCCTGATAACTGAGTTTGGATTTCAGTCACAATTCATGTGTATTATTTGGATTTTTTTTTTGTATTCTTAGAAAATAGAAACAGACAAATGAATTCAGAATATTTCAATTTGATATATTTCATATCTATATATGGGTGGGGAGATCATATCTATATATGGGTGGGGAGATCATATCTATATATGGGTGGGGAGATCATATCTATATATGGGTGGGGAGAGCAAATGAATAAAGCATGGAGTGATACTGGAAACAATATGAAAAATAAAGCAAAATGTTAAAGAATTTGGAGTTATCATTTCATAAATTTCCACCATAGCAAGTTATTGGGTAAAGGATAACACTGACAGGACATGGGCTGTAAAACTGATTTGTTTCTTCTCAAATGGGAAGGTTTGGACAATTCCAAAAATCTAACTATTGTTTTCCAACTTTTCCTCCTCCTTCCCTCCTATTGTATCTGGGAAGTAAAAGGATCCATCCATTAACCTAGACACTCTCTTTTTTTCATGTGGGCGTGCAACTCGCATGTAGAGAAGTGTATCAGCAGTGCCAAGCAACTGTCTGGGACGTGACAGCATCATAGAAACCCCTCCTGTCTTCACTCAGGTTGCTCCTGGTTATTTATTAACACAATGCAGACTGTTCAGTGTGGGTGTATGTGAAATAGAAAGAGAAATAAAGGCCCTGAACAAGTAAATACATCTTTCATCATTTCTTTTGTTTGGTGTGTTTACTGTGTGCTTTTCTTGGTCAATAGAAGTTGTTTGACAGTTCTGCGAAAGGGTGAGAAACCTTTTCTTGAACTTTATCTTTTTGCTTTGTCTCTGTAGAAAAAGTTTCTACTTGTCATTCTCCTTTTATTGCAACATGTCTGTGTAAAATGGTCTTTTCTGAGCATTGTTATTGCTGTTAATATGACAAGTACACGTGATTATGAAACATGATGGACAGCTTTATCTGTTTTGTGTGAAATGGACGGTTAAGGGACTAGAATTCTAAGATAGTTTTCAGTTTTAAACTTTTTAATTAGAAGTAGAATATGAGATATTATACAAATCACTTTTATTACCTCCTTCTAAGAAACATGCCATTTGTTCTTAGGCCTTATGTAAGCTTCGCTGAAATATCGAGCCTTGATTTAATTTGGATTTAAGTTCTCTCCTCCCTGCATATTAATATAATATCAATGTAGAGCTCATTGCATGGTATAATTACTGAAGAGATCGGTAGCTGGGAAAGCACACCATAATTGAGCAAGTCTGTTTATTATAACAGGACAGTGCTCCTATGCTGTATTTAGTGTGTTAATAGATAAGAATTGATTTGCTGTTTCAAGACGAATTAAATCTCTGCTGCTTGGGCCTTTCTCTTCTGAGAAGTTATGCTTTGTTGTGCAAATTTGCCTGAAAGGTTTCTATACCATCATGTGATATTAGTCATGTGGAAGACCAGGGAGCAGAAAGCTGTAGAAATGAGCAAAACACGTCCTTCTCTCTTTGGAGTTTTGTTGTCTTTCTTTGTTTTTTGGTGGGTTTTCTTCCCCCTTATGTTTTTGCTTCAGCCCTTCCTCCAGCACTCTAATATTTCCCACTAGTGTCAGGATGCCGTGTGTCAGTGAAGCAAAGCACTAAACAGGAGGTCACAACCTTGAGCGCAGTACCATGGAAACAGGACAGGTCTGTTCTCAGCCTTTGTAAGGTGGGACCCTCCAAATGCCATGGAGGAAAACATCCACGAGTGAAGTAAAAGGGAGGGAAATGAGATGTGTTTGCTTATGGTTTACCTCCTCGATACTTCAGTTTAGCTGTTCTTGCTCCTCACTACAGGAGGACAGCCACCATGGTGTTTTACTAGCCTTTCCTCCATTCAGTTCATGGGACTCATTAGCAACAGACCAACGGAAGTGAAGAGAAGTTGAAGTTGAGCATTTTTAGCACATTCTTTTCACTGAAGGAATATTATAACCAGGGGTTAATGAAAAATGTTAACTAAGTGAAAAACATTGAAAACCTTGGAGTCCTTGTTTTTTATTGCCAAGATTTTTTCCCTTGTTTTCTAAGTTTAAAGTATTCAAATTAAAAACATTTGCATGTTTTGCGGTACATCACATTCAATAGAGAAGTATATAGTACTTCTTTGAGAAATGGCTTGTCTAAATTCCAAATAGTATGAAACCATCCAAAATATTGCCTATAATTGTTTTTGAACAATGTAGAATTAAAGCAATTCAATGTCTACCTCTATCAGCTTTGGGTTTTTTTTTTTTAGTTTTTTTTTTTTTAACATATGTTCACATACATAAGACAGAAATCTTGCCAACTGTTAGATCTCCAAAATTCCCCTATAATGAAATGAACATGCGTGCACATGTGCACACACACACACACACACACACACACACAAACTAGATATAATAAATTACTGTTGCATTTAGGGGCATTTTTCTCACTCAGTCTCTAAACTAAAAATTTTGACCTAGAACAATTTTTGACAAAACGAAAATACACAGAGAAGGAGGATCTCAGTACAGAACAGAACTCCCCATTCTGTTCTGTATTTTATTTGTTCATTACCTTTGGACTCCTGTTAACATCTGTATAAAATCTCTCCTGATGCCCAACATGAAATCAATACCTCCTTTTTCTGTAACACCTTTGTTTTGTGTTCCTTCACCTATCCACTCATTCTTCATTCTGAGAAAACGTTATGGATGTCCTGTTATATGCAAGTTATGTTATAGGTGTTAATGAGGAGACAGAAATCAATGATACAGTTTCTGTCTTTAATTTGCTCATGGTCTTTTGGGGAAGATAAACCATGCATCTTCTTGGTGAAAGGAGTTATGAATGAGGAGGAACAGGAGATTCTGTCAGTAGAGGGGAAGGTATATATTTATCCTCTAAATGAGTTAATATTAACATATTGATATACATATCTCTTGTTGTTTATATTGTCTCTGGAGGTCATGTGGCTGTTATGTCTGCTCTAGCCAATTCTCTTTAAGTGCTTGTGCAAAAGCACTTAAAATATTCACTGAATCTGTCTTTCTCTAACATAGCTTTTTATAGTATATCTTAACTCATCATCTCATCTTCTCTGAGTATCTTCAAGTTATTGATTTCTGCCCAGCCACACCTTTCTTTGAAAAAATCCAGCTCTGAAGAAAATACTTTAATTCCTTTCTCCCAAGTTTTGGACATATAATGTATTACTTCCCCTTTATCCATCTTTATCTTTACTCCCTAAAATAGTAGATGATAGGGGCGCCTGAGTGGCTCAGTTGTTAAGCATCTGCCTTCCACTCAGGTCATGATCCTGGAGTCCAAGTATCAAGCCCTGCACCGGTCTCCCTGGTTGGCAGGAAGCCTGTTTCTCCCACTCTCATTCTTCCTGCTTGTGTTCTCTCTCTAGCTGTGTTTCTGTCTGTCAAATAAATAAATAAATAAATCTTTTAAGAAAGATAGTGGAGGATATTATCCTTGAACTCTTGGTTTACTACCAGCAGCATGATGTTTGGAAAGGTGTGCCAAAATCATTGTGATGATGGTGATGATGGTGATGATGATTGGTATTTAACCTAATACTTACTCAAAGAGCTAAAATGCCCTTATTAAGCTCTTGATTCATGTTTTGTCCATTATGAAAAATGTGAATGCTTAGCCAAAAATCATTAAAACTCATTAAGAAGTTGTTTGGTCTATAATTATAACTTCAATTTTAAACAAAACGGATTAAAGTCTAACACATACAAGTATGTAACAGGTGCATATAGAACAAAGTATTAATACATCTATTCTAACATGCTCACACATCATGCTGGCGATTAATAAAATTCAATCCATATATTTAAGTTCCTTGAGCAAGGTGAAAAGACAATGGTGGAACAGCCTCATGGGTATGGAAGTAGACTTATTTACTTTCTTCTCAGGGGTGGAAAAAGAACCTCAGCTGGCATGTGTTGCGGTAGTTGTGCCATCGTCTATATTTTGCTGGGTCTCCCAGAGACCTTTATTAAAGTGGGTGGGTAGTCAGCCTGCAGCTGCAGTGAGCTCACTTCCTGTCTAACTCTCCAGCCTCATGTCTCATTTCCTTCCACTCTCTGCCTCACTCTATGACTTTTGCTCTAGCAATGCTGGGTTGCCTGTAGCTTTTCACAGCCACAATGCTTTTCTTTGCTTATGATGTCTCACTGTAGTGCCTTTTACATTACTTTGCACCTGGATGATGGCTGTTTATTCTTTTTTTTTTAAGATTTTATTTATTTATTTGACACAGAGAGACATAGTGAGAGAGGGAACACAAGCAGGGGGAGTGAGAGGGGGAGAAGCAGGCTTCCCGCCGAGCAGAGAGCCCGATGTGGGACTCGATCCCAGGTCTCCAGGATCATGACCTGAGCCGAAGGCAGTCGCTTAACCAACTGAGCCACCCAGGCGCCCCATGGCTGTTTATTCTTAATGTTTGGTGTTCCACCCCACTAGGCATTTTCTGCCTCCATCATCCCTCCCTTGAGAAGTTTTGTCTTTGTGTCTCTTCTCTGTTGAATTTTGACCTCCTAGAGCAGTGATAAGCAAACTATAGTCTGTAGGCCAAATCTAGTCGGCTAGACCTAGTTTTGTATGACCTATGAGGTAAGAAAGGTTTTGTTTTTTCTTTTTCCATTTTTGAATCATTGGGAGAAAAAAAAATTTTTTTTTTGCTCTAAAATATCTTATTGGAATCCTTTCAATAGATACCTGTTTATGATAAAGAAGTCAAAGTGGTGTAAGTATCTCAAAATTTCTGAACCTTTTTTTTTCCTCTAGTAAGTTGATAGCTGCTTACACAGATTAATGCAGGAAAAATAGATATATAAGTTCCTAGGATCTGCTCGACACCAGGTAGGAGACATCTTTTGCATCTGCAAAACCCACTGTAGCCAGAGAGAAAGGACATGGCTCTTCACTTCTCATCACAACCTGTATATGGAAGTGGCAGGAGCCATTACATAGGCATCCCAGACATCTTTTCAACACTTCTCCAAGAGAGTAAATTCTGAGCTTCCGCCTTTCAATCACTAATTTAGTGCCTAATCTGTGAAAGGGCATCACCCCCAGCTAGGATTCCAGAATCATCCTGTTAGAAAGATGAAAACAGGACAACCACTGAGAAAGACAAGCAAAGTTAGGCCCTTCTGCAGGCCCCTTCTCAGAGATCCAAGAATCCAGTTCTCCAAATGAGGACATTTTATGATATGTCAACATTCTATGGAGTTGGAATTTGTGTCTATAAATGAAGTTTCATTAGAAGGCAGACATGCTCATTCATTTATATACTGAAGTAGTATCCTGTAATATATTGCACTTTAGCATTACAGTGGTAGAATTAATTAGTATTGCCGACAAAAGCCGAAAATATTTGCTCTCTGGCCCTTTACAGATGAAGTATGCTAAGTGTTGTCCCAGCAGGCAGGAACAGAGTCTCAGTAACATCATTACCCAGAGTTTCTAGTGCAGTGATTCTGAATTGAGTGAACCTATTAAATGGTTGAATAAGCTATCTCTAACCTGAAGCAAGGTATCCACCCCTAGGGTTTCTAGCTTTCTTCCTAAAGGATGTTTAATACAGGAAATACTGAATTATGATGACCTGGGTTCTAGTTTTGCTCAAAACATTATCTGTGTAATCTTGCACAAGTGCTTCAATTTTCTTTACTTAAAAAAATAAAGTTATAATATTAAGTGAGTGTCATAGTTCTTTCCAGTTATAAAATTCTAGAGATATTACATAAATGTTTTTGTTAAGTCAGTATGCCCAAAAGACAAAAACAGAGTTGGAAAGTTTTTTAAGAAATACGATCAAAAGGAAGAAGAGTGAACTTTTACAGATCTATTATACACCAGGTTTATTACTGATTTGATTGGGTGTTGTGCAGTAAACCAAATAAAAATAAAGTTTATTGCTGGTCTACACTATGAATCTCTAGTATTAATTCATTGGCATAGAAGATAAGATATTTTGTTGTAAGATTTGTGGCTTGTAATTTATCTAACATTGCTTTGCAATAATTTCACCTAAATAATGAAAGGCAGACACTTTTAATGTTTACTTTGGCTAGAATCTTGAATTATCCTATTCACATCTTTTTTTTATTTATCAAATTTTTTGCTCTTATATGAACCTGCCTCCCTAGAGGTAGTGCAAGCTACGTCAAGGACAATGTTGATAATCAACCTACCTACCTTACTTTAATAGAGATGCCAGTCAGAGTCGTAAAGGTATCTTAAATGAAAATATAACAACATAATTTACAGACTGTTTGGATGAAGACTCTTCTGCAATTTATACCTATCTGCAACCCATTTAAAAAGGCAAACAAAAAGGCAAAGAAATTAGATGTTTCTTTTGAAATAGTCTTGCTTCGATAAGAATATTCTTGAGTGAAATTCACTATGATAAAATCTATAAAAATAGTACAGATAAAAGAACTAAAATGGAAGATAATTTAAAATGCTTTTAAAGTGGACAATTACAATTTTTTTTTTTTACTGCTTTCTGTGTACAGCATTAATGTGCCGGATTGAAATTTAAAAGAAATTTAAAACAATATGTTCCACATGGTTTGCTAAAAAGACTAACAGATTATGTAGAATGCCCATAATAAGAATGGCTTCCAAATTAATCTATTCCAGTTTTTTACACATGTAGGATTTACATCTTAGAAATTGATGAATAGTAGGAAAAATGTGTCCAATAATTTAAAAGCTGTTAAAGGAAGTGGGAAAAAATGTGAACATCCAAGAAGAATTTCATAAAAAAATATTTTCTAGAAGCTATGTGTCAACTTATGTGAAATAACCTCAAGAAGTCACTTAATAAATAGATAATTTTACATAGCCTCCTCATTTCTAATGTTAGGATCCAACTGCTTTTTGTATAATCTTTTCCACTGTTTTCTGTCAGGGCTCAATCTCAGGATTCTGGGATCATGACCTGAACCAAAGGCAGATGCTCAAGGATTGTGCCACCTGATGCCCCCTATAGGACTCTTATTTTGAAGGCCTGCCACCCTTCAGTGTGGAACATCTTGTGAGAGAGAATACATTTCCTATAAACTCACTTGCTTCAGGGTTTGTGGTGTGGTCTATCTTGAATCAAATTAGCTACCATCAAGTATATGCAGGGAATTTCTAGAGAAACCATTCCTCTGAGTTCAGAACATACTATACATAAAATGTTTTTAATTCCACATGGAATATATTAGAGGAAACCAGGATTATTGCTGCTACTTCTAGTTTTTTCATTCTGTTTTTCATTCACTAACTATTTGCCAGGCACCTATTTCTCTATTTGGAATTCCGAATGCCATTAAAAATGTACCTGAATGCATGAGAGGTAACCTGGAGGACAGTGGGAGAAGGAAAGTAAATGGGAAGTAGGGTAATCCAGGGAGAGAAATGAAATAACAGAGACTTTGGATACAGAAACAAACTGAGGGACTTGGAGGGAGGGAGGTGGAGGGATGGGAGAGCCTGGTGGTGGGTACTGGGGGCACCTAATGCGTGGAACACTGGGTGTAGAGATGGGGAATGAATCTTGGAACACTGGAAAAACATTTAAGTAACAATAAAAAAAAAACCTACCTGAAACAAATGTATGAATGAATGTTCTTTTAATTTTTAAAAATACAAATATCTTAAGATTTTACATTTAAAGTATTTCATCTGAAAATCCATTATTACCTAAATGTTCAGATTCACCTAGTGATTTTTAGGGAAAAATATTGCCTTTGTTTTGCTACATTTGATACAATTATAGCCTAGTTAAATGCCAAAATATCAATAGCATTATTTTATTTATTAAAATGTAGGCAAGCATCTCAAATTACATCAAAACATATAAGGAGATTATTTTACTGATTGTTAAAAAATATGGACACACACTTGCCAGAACTCAGAAATTACTGACTTTCTGAAGAAAATTCAAGTATGCATGTTTTTTTCTTCCATAGCAAAATGGCATGTGGATGAAGAATGGCACTTTAAAAACACATAGTTGTGTCTAAAACAAAATAAGTAAGCCTTTACTTGCTGAACATTGGTTTCTACCTGTGATGATTACAGAACAAGATGCACTTTTATTAAGACATGTTTGAAACCCCTTCTTTCTATATATTTATCTTTTGCTTTTCGTGAAAACGTCTAATGTTCAGAAACATGGCGATCAGATCCTGAGATTTGTGTGTAGGTGAATGAGCTAATTCATCTGCACCCTCGTTTTCCTTATCTTCCCTGGGTGTCCCTGAGCTCTCCCCAAGCTGAGACAGATGGCTGCTGGTTTAGTTATGTGCGTGGGAGAGAGGGACTTCCACATGTGATTTTTACCATTTGGTAGTAATTAGTTTGTTGTATAAATTAACATTAACTGAACCATTCTTCAGGCATTGTTTGTAATTATCTTCTTTGAGTCTCTGAGTTGTGTAAAGAGATAAAAAGCAGGGAAGGCACTGCTCCTTATTTTATAAAAGTTGGAGAATCTAAGAATCTATCATTAGATAGACTAGATCAACAATTACTGCTGTATGCCCAGTAGACTGAAAACTTTGAAACAATTATAAAACAGAAAAACCAAAAGATTTTTCTGCAACTTAATGGCTTAGAAATACAATTAGATTTTCTGAAAATGTGTGATTTTTTTTCTTAAAGGCAGAACTGAATGTAAGAGAAAAATAAAGTACAGTTTGAAGGGGTTTTTTTTTTCACATCATCTAGCAAATTTCTTTTGGTTCTCACAAAAACTGCCTCTTGAAGGTCACTGTCTGCCTTGTCTTTTTTTCTTCTTTATATATTGCATACTTTATTTAGATGCTTTCAGATAGAAGTATTTTAGTGTACAGTTTATGAGAAGCAGATCTTTTTCTGAGCTATCATATGTCGATATTCATCTTTTTAAGGCAAAACTATTTATCGATAAGTGGAATTTGGATAATTCAGGCTTTAAGCTCTATGGAGTCACTATTCTCTCTCCTCCATCCCAAATGAAGATGTTGGATATGAAGGAAACAAATAATTAATAACCTCTGTTTCTTTTAGTCTGGTTTTGGCCTTGTTTCTATTATTTCATATTATTTCTGAAATTTTCTTCTTGTGTCTTTCTAAAGAGATCCCAGTAGCTGATACCATATAACAGATTGTCCTTTAAAGCATAAATGTTTCTTTCTGGGAAAAAAAAATTCCCATCTGTGTTTTTTCTTTGAAAATTGCTCTAAGAAGCTACCAAGAAGAACAAATTATTGCTAGACATATTTTGACCCAAAGTATTTAAAGTGTGTCATCACACTTTTACTGTCCATAACACAGTCATAACTTTGATGTTGACAAGAAAATATGATGGTCATTATTCTACCAAGAGTTTCTTTATTGCAGCCCATTAGGTAATAAAACCTCAGTCACACCAGAATTAATATTTGTTTGAATCTGTTATTAGCTTATTAATAAAAATAGAGATATATCATAAGTAGCTATTTTCCACCATACAACTTCAGTTACTGTCAGATATTAGTTGAAGAAGCTATAACTCCTACAAGTAATTAATTCCTTGGCTTTTTAAAAATAATTGTTGCAATGCAGTTCATGGAATACAATTATTTAAGGAGTTTTCCAGATTTAAAAATATTTTGGTACCATTGCAAATCACTTGGAAAAATAAGAACATTTTGCCCTTTTTTGGAACATCTACACTTAATGCATCTTTTTGTGTGCTTGTGTGAATGAATAAAATTAAAATGCATAAAAAATTTTAATTAGGTTTAAAGCTATTTTTTTTAGTTGGATAAAGACATTTGTGCATTTATACTAATCTGAGGTTAACAGAGCTTTGCCATTTTTTTTAAATAATAGTGTTTCAAGAATAATTTCTGGATTACTAAAAATGAGGTATTTTTCAAGTACTTCTAATGCAGAACTTATTTTTATGAAATGGGGAAACCAGAAGTAGTAGGTAGCTAGAACTTGGCCTATCCAAAAAGTCTATCTATCTACATTTTCTGTAACCAGTTGAGATTCTAAATTGTGCTTCTCCTTGGCACGTGCATCACTTTTGATCATTTTTAAAACTCCAAATATCTGCCTTCTCAAAATTACGTATGCACACGTATCTTTTCCCAAATGAGAAAAAGGAAATCATTATTGTCTAATCTCTTTATTTGGGCTGTAAATCAAATAAACAGAAAAACCTTATGCTCTGTGCTTTTCAACATACAGAGCTGGCTAAGAAGGAAGCAGACTTAATCCTTAGGCTATTTCCTCACCCTGCTTCACAGGGATAGAAGCATACTTCCTTTTAAATGGAGCCCAATAGAGAATTGGATAAAATTTTGAAGAGCAAACTTTGTGTCTGCTCAAAATCCTTTCCATATACTATGTGTTACCTGCAAATGATAGAGGTATCATTTTGACAAACTATTTTAATAGAATGGTTTTTGATTTGTGCATATTGGGCTTCTTAATATTAGGCCAAAATAGTCTCTTGTGTGAGGGAAAATAGCCTTTATGTTCCTCAAGTGAATTTAAATCCTAATTCTTGGAAGTGGTGCAAAATAAACACTTCTGCTTCAAAACTGTTTGATTTTGCTTCATTTATGTACTTGTGTTCATAAGAACACATCCTACCATTCTCATTCATAGAAACCTAAACCATTTTTTTCATTATCCCTCAAATTTAAAAAAAAATTATTTTAATATTTCTTCTTTTGGAAGAATAGTTTCTAGATTAAAACCATCAATTGTTGACAAATATCCTACACAGAAAACCCCCTGCATAATTTTTTTGACAACCATTTGAAATGCAAACTCTTGTATGACATGATATATTTTGGAACCAGAGATAAGAAAAGAAGGAAAAAAAGAGCAGCTCTTCTGTGGCTGGGCTGTGAACCTCAAAGAGAATACATTAATTAACCCAGGAGAATTTCTAGGAAGCTGTAGTGAGAAGCTGTAGCTTTGAAATCTAGTGATCTTTATCCACTGTTGGGTTTGGGTCAAAGACCTTGGACAGAGAAGGAAAAAAGGGAAGGGGGCACATTATAGGAACCAGATGTTAAAAACTGATAAAGGCTGACCAGCCCCCTGCTGCTGAAATCTAACCCCACCTCCATCAAAAGGTGATCTTCTCCTCTGAAGCCCCTATGTCTTTCCAGGAGAGAGAGACACAATCCTGGCTCTGCATTTTTCCTTTGGCCTACCTTGTCGAATGGCCCTAGAAGACTAAACAGGTGTTACCTACTTTTGATTTCAGTGCATTTAAATTAATCCTGTCAGCTCAGCTGTTAAAACAACTGTCATCTCCAGCTGTTAGTAATTTTCGACTGGGCATTTTCACAGGTTGCCAAGATCTGAGCCTGCATTGTGTGTCTCTCTGAATGCAGTAGAGTAACAATTTGTGGGTTTTTTAAAGAGGCTTGTATTGTGAGGCTGCACACATGAAGTGATCGTAATAATAATAATTTCAGAGGACTCTCTGGTACTATGTTTTGTAATATATAAATAAACTATGTGCTGAATGCCATTTCTATCTATATTCTGTGGATGTGTTATGTAACTTTTTGGCATATTTAATAAAACAGCCAATAAGTCAACTTGGAAATCGTAAAGGAGGGAGGTATATTAATAAGTTAGTAGAAGATGGTACTGCACGTGTGTTCTCAGAAACAATACTTGCTTCTAGTAGATTTATGATTTTTCTTAAGCTGAAATATTCAGTAAAATGTTTTGTTTCCTTTTCACAGTTTGAATAACTCTGCACTTCCAAGCTGAATGTAAGGTTTCTGGCTAGATTCTCTCCTATTGGATATTTTAAATCATAAGAGGTATTTCTTGTGTAACTTCAGTATTTGGGATCTATCTCAATAGTGTCCAAAGCTAATTTCAATATTTGGGCTCTATCTCTGTAGCGTTCAAAGCTAATAATGTAGAGGGCAGGAAAGGCTATTGGGAAATTCAGTCTATTATCAACAATTGATACCCAGTAAAAATGTCCAGTAATCTCAACTCTATCAAAAAAAGACTTCCATTTGCCACTCATGTAACCATCTGGAGCCAATGAATAGTCCTTCTATCCTAACCTCACACATTGTAAAATCAAAAAATTATAGATTTTCTGTTTCTTTTACGAAGTCTGAATTTGGGTGTTAGGTTTTTTACTGTTAAAAAGTATGTTCAAAAGAAAAATGAATATATAAATTACTTAAATTGATTTTAAATTGTTTAGGAATAATAGAATCAGATCAATGATGAAAGCGGTTTTCACTAAAATGTACTAGTCACAAGATTTCTGGCTAACTAACAATATTTTATTTGGATTCATGCTATACTGCTGTGGGATACATTTACACTAACAGCTCAACTGTGTTCTACATTTATTAATTTTTGAGGAATTTCTGATTCCGTGTTTATATAAATATATAAAAGTGTAGCTACTTTTTGGAGAGGATATTACATGTGCAAAGTACATAGTGAAAATGTAATAAAAAGTGTATAGTGGAAAGTATTTCTCTTTCCTACTCATTCAATTTTTCTTTACTCACTCAATTCCTCTTCTATAAGAATTCATGTCACGTGTTTTCACCTGTACATCTCTGGATTTATCACATGCCTACACATATAGCAATATGAATGTGCATGCATACATACACACACCCCAACTTTGGATGTCATTATGCTTGGATTTGCATATTAATTAAATAGCATTCTCTAAGAAAGCATATGTGTACATGAACATGAAGGATAAGGTGGTTACGATGTAGATGATATACATGTATGCAAATTACTTTATTATAGCTAAGATGATAATTCACATTGAATAACAAGTATTTGATGTTAATCTGTCGATACTTATCAAAATTAAAATATATACACTTTTGACCTATTAATTCTAGTATTAGAACCTGAATATTCTCACATCTATATGCCAGAATTTGTAAGTATATTCTTCGTGACATTACTGTTTGAGAGAAACTAAAAATCTTGTAAGGGGACTAAGTGAGTATGTTATTGTGAGTTCATAGTTGGATTTTTATGAAAGTGTTAAACATTAGAGAAGTTTATTCATAGAAATACTGAATGATGTCCATGATTCATATTTTAAATTTAAAAAGTTGCAAAGTAGGAAATATAATATTATCTTATTTTTAGAAATATTTATGTGTTTGTATACACATTTATTTTAAATATTTAGTATTCATCTAAAGGTGTACGTAATGAGTTATTAATACATGTTTTATTTTGTCTATTTTTATTAATATTTAACTAGTCACTAGGGATTTGATCGTAATAAAAATTAACATCTTCAATTATGCTAATACAAATTACCAATGGATTTTATTTTTCGTTTCTATGAACATTAATTTACGTAGAAAGAAAGTCATTAAAAACTAATGTAGGGACGCCTGGGTGGCTCAGTTGGTTAAGTGTCTACTTTTGGCTCAGGTAATGATCCCAGGGTCCTGGGATCGAGTTCCTCATTGGGATCCTTGCTTATAGGGAAGCCTACTTCTGCCTCTGCCTGTTACTTCCCCTGCTTGTGCTCTCTCTCTCTCTCTCAAATAAATAAATCAAATCTTTTTTAAAAAAAGAACCTAATGTAATATAGAGAATATGTATGTGAAGTCACTAAGGGTGATGAGGGGAAGTTAGGGACAATAAGAAAGATATGAAAAATGGTGATAGATAAAAATATAGAGTTAGCTTTGCTCCCTTTATTTCCAAAGCCCTACTGCAGAAATGTCTTACTTTTAAGAATTCATAGAAAAAGAGGGAAAAGGTCATCTGACTATGCTTGGTTGAACAAATATACAAGGGTAGTCTGACTGGGAAACAGATAGGCCTTGCTTAAAAATGTATTCTGTACACATTCTGGTAAAGAATATATTTGTATTTGTAAGATACTCTTTGTATTAGTTTCCTAGGGATGTCACAACAAAGTAACGTGATCTACATGGCTTAAAGCAATGGAAATTTATTTTTTCACAATTCTAAATGCTCAAAGTCTGAAGTCAAGGTATCAGCAAAATCATGCTTTCTCTGAGAGCTTTAGTAGAATCCTTTCTTGGAATTCGTTGCCTCCTCTTAGCTTCTGGTGTTGGCCATCAAGCCTTGCCATTCCTCTGTTTGCAACCACATCACTCATCTCTGACTCTGGTGTCACCTGATCTCTCTCTGTGTATGTTTTTACAGGACCATCTTCTTTATAAGAACTCCAGTCATAATGAATCTTAATTAACTCTGCACAGACTGTTTCAGACTAAGGTCAGATTCACAGGCACTGAGTTAGGACTTCAACAAAAAGTTTTTCTGTGGACAAAATTCAACCCTTGTAAAAACATATAAACACAAATGGGTAGATAAGCAAATTGGCCATTCACAGATTTCTCTGAATTCATTTAATCACACAGGAGTTTAAATTTGATATATAAAAGTAAGTGTTGAGTTATGAAGGAGAAATGGAAATTGTAGAGCTCATGGGCGCCTCGACACAGGGCACTCCACAATCGAGCAGGGAAAGAACTGAGAAAGTCATCCACTCTTCAGTGGGAAGTCTGGACATCTCAAAGGTGACCCAAAGGGCCTGGGAAGATAGCTGGCTATAGAGAAAAGGTAGGACATTGTGCTGAAAGGAAGATGAGAAGGCCACAAGGTAAAAACAAACACGCTTCTTTTCCTTGGAGCAGAAAACATTCTATGCCCCTGAAAGCCACCTTGGCACCCAGAGTTGCAGATCCTTGCCTACTGTAGGCATGGAGAAAGTTGCAGGACCTGGGACTGGAAGAGATACATATACAACTTAGGGATGTTTTATTATAACTTGCATTCCACGTGACTCTTTTTGCCAAACACCTTTATTGCTTAAAAAACAAAGCCAGAAATGACAGCAATTTGCTCAATAAAACTGTGTCCTTTTCTCTCCAGGTCACTATTCTTACTAGAGGAAAAGGGTTGTTGTTGTTTTGTTTTAAAGAAGCCAGGATGATTTTTGCCCTGTAATAGCACCGCTATTTTGGGTTTACATTTTATATTGATTCTGATGTTATGAACCAAAGCTCAAAAGAAATGTTTGAGGAAAGCTGACTCAGGTTAACCTCTTTGTATTTATTGTCAGAGTTAAACATGTCCCCACCATCTCTTAGGAGCCAAGTGTGGCAGTGAGAGCCAGTCCTCTGACTTGAGGGCTCAAGACTGGGGAGGAGAAGGCCGTTGTAGAGGCTGCTTGGCCTCCTCTCTGGGAGACAGGGATGCCTTCTCTGTTCCTAACCCTTGCTTTCTCATGGCATTCTTAGAAGTAGTGTTGAGAAATGTTAGGTCTAAGTGTAGACGACTGATTTTTCATTGAACTATGGAAGGTTAATAGAAAAGGAAAAAGCATCTGAGGCTAGAAATGGAAAAGCGAGACTTTTCCTTGTCTGTAGAAGGCTATTATTGTAAGTCAGAGCAGAGAAGGAACTGAGAGAGTCACCATTTGCCTTTTATTATTATTATTATATTTATTATTATTATTGGTATTCATTTTGCCAGGAAAAAATGCAATGACTCATAACATTGATTATCTAAATCTTAAACTATTCCTATTTCATAAAATCAAAGACTGTATTACAGTGATGCGTTCTATCTGTATCTGCAGTGCCCTTAGAAAAGGGGTGAGCAGATGCTTTCCACAGCATATATTGTCTATTCAAGCAAATATGAAAATTTAACTACACATACAGTAAATTATTCAGATATTAAGTTTCAAGGTTATTAAAAGGAAGTGGCAGCAGTATAGGGAAACTTGGAAGACTATTAAAACTTTCACTTAAATGATGATTTTGACTTTGTTCTAAATTCTCATGCTTGACTATATTTATATAGACAGACTACTCTGTTGTTCGTCAGATTCGTGACACACTGAGTTCAAGTTTTATAAAACACATAAACAGTTTTCTATCTTTTAATGGGAAGAAGTGGGAAAAAAGAGAACCGTAACAACAAACCAATTTTGATTAGCTGGAAAGATTGTACTGACCTTAGTGATGCTACTTTTTAATAATAGTAGATAACATTTAATAAGCATATGGTTTTTTACTCAGGCATCTTCCGCTTTCATTGTTCTCCCTTTTTATATCCTTTCTATATCGATATTGACATTGATATTGATATCTATATATATATTTATGTACACACAATATATTGTAGATGAGGAAACTGTTCTCTAGGTAGGCTAAATAAAGTCACTAAAATTTATTAAAAGCAAGACTTGAGCTTAGATATGTTGGTACAAAACTAGCTTTTAAACCATTGCACTGTATTATCTCTCATAGATTAAACTAATATGATGGGCACAGTTAGTATGAATGAATTTGTGAAATAATGACTGAGTTTATTTATCCCCTCATTTCTACACATTTCTTTTTAAACACCGGGGCTTGAAAAACTCTATGATGTACAAGAAAATGAGTACTCTTGCAACCTTATTACACCAATTATATTATTGGGCTGAAGACATTTTCAAAAATATATTAAAAGCTGTATGCAATGATAGAGAAAAAGACAGATATCAGGAAATGATAGATTCCATTGAAAAGGCACAGATATTTTGATGGATTAAAAAGTGGATTATTTCATGATGGAATGATGTCACTGCAGATAGCTAGTATATGAATAGACTGAGGTGGGGGAAGGGCCCTCTAAGGGTTTGTTAAGTGGCATTGAATTGGGATGAATAGTTTAGTGGTTTAATTAAAAAATACAGAGGTTAAAATGCATCGAGAAGTATCAGGGGTAATAAATAAATAACTTATTGGAGATATAGGGCAAATAAACTGAGAAAAGAAAACAAAGTAGATTCCAAATATAGTTAAGGTCAGGTTTAAGACGCCCTAAATGTCACTCTAAGGAGTTAAAACTTTGTCAGTTAGGCATTGAAGAACAATTCATTTTTCCAGTGGGGAATGATCAGATCAGAGTTGTAGTATCAAAATCCATTCTGTCATTGATTATTCTTACTTATCTCCCACTTGCTTGGGTCTTTGGGCTAATGGTGATGATAACCAAATGAACTCTAGTGCCATGGATATGCTGATACAGCTCTATAGCTAAATGTTTTTTTTTCCATGTTACTGAGATATCAGGCGGGAGGTACTATCTAGATAGCGGGATCAGGTACTTCCACGTTTACATGATGTATCTACCATGGATTTTATGTTACTTCTTTCCAGAACTTATATCTTACTATTAACCTTGTGATATTTATTTCCACCATGAGATTTTAAATATCTTGAGACCATAAAGCTTGTTTATTTACTAAATAGCATGACTTTGGTACATGATAGTTACCTAATTTTGTTTATTGAATGAGGGGCTTGATGAGAAAATGTCGGATGCTTAGTTAAATAATTATTTGCTAAATGAATATAATTTAAATAAACAAAACCTTACAACCCTTTGTCTTCCTCTACCTGCAGCTCTATCTACAAATATTTACAACTGAGGTTTTGTGACCATATCACTTTCTCCCACTTAGGAGGTAATATTCATGCTGTGTACCATTTTTAATAAACCATTTAACCCTTTACTTTCTGGGACGTTTACATGTCCTTTCAAACTCAGCTAAGCATCACCTCTTCTAAGAAGAATTTTCTCAAAGGCTGGTTAGAAATGGGACTTCTGTGCTCACTTTCTATGCTTACATAAGATTTACTATTTATACCTCATAACATTTAATCACTCTATTTCACAATCTCTTTCTCCCCTAGACTATAGATGTCTTGAGGTCAGAGTCTATGTCATTTCATTTTTGTGTTTTTAGGCTAACACAGTATTTGGCAGATAGCAAATTAGTATTAAATATTTGATGAGAGAATGACAGATTAAAGGTTGAAAGATATGTGAGGAGGTTGTCAGAGTGCTTTGTGATAGAGGTAATCAAAACCAAAATAAGGTTTTGGTTCCATGATTACAGAGAAGAAAAGGAATTTCAGAAATGTCAAAGGGTAAAAATGAAAGGGACTTGGTGACTGATATTATATGAAGATAAAAACAGAAAAGTTAAAGATGCAAAGTGACTTGCAGCATGAAGGTGCCATGAAATGAAATGGGTAAGTCAAGAGTAGAACCTGATTTCTTGTTGGGACAGACAATGAGTCGTCATTGTCGTCTTCTTCTTCTTCTTCTTCTTCTTCTTTGATTTTGTTTATTTATTTGACAGAGAGAAACACAGCTAGAGAGGGAACACAAGCAGGGGGAGTGAGAGAGGGAGAAGCAGGCTTCCTGCCGAGCAGGGAGCCTGATGTGGGACTTGATCCGGGGTCTCCGGGATCATGTCCTGAGCTGAAGGCAGTCCCTTAACCATCTGAGCCACCCAGGTGCTCCTAGACAATGAATCTTTTTAAGAATATAGTGGTTTTTGAATTGCCATTGGGATACTTACTAAGTTAGTGAGAAATTGAAACTTGAAAGGGATCAGGAAAGGACATAATTTGCAAACCATTCACATAGTAATGATAATTGGAGTGACTGAGTGGGAGAGAATTTAATAGAAAATTTAGAGAGAGGGATGACTGATATTTGGGACACCCATGTGCGGCACATTCAGAGGAAGAGTACCAGAGAATAAATGTTGAGAGAAGAAAACAAGGAAAGAAGTTTAGGGAAGTTAAGTTTGAATGTGGTTTTTTTTGTGTGCATTTTTTCTCCTCAGCTTTACTGTAGTAAATTGACAAGTAAAATGTAAAATGTAAAACATTTGAAGTATACATCATCCTTTGCCTGCCCCCCCCATTAATTCTGTAGTTTTAAGAATGTTGGAGAAGAGTGGCTGGAGTACAAGTTATTAACAGGATGATATTCTATGGTGTGGTTAAGAAATATGTAGAACTGAAGTTTTCAGAAGCCAGATTGCAAAGGATTAAGGCCATGGAAAAGAAATCAGCAAGATGGTAAATTATGTGTGTAGCAACATTAAGATTAAGATTGTTCGTGGGGCATATCTATTTTCACCTGAAATGGCATGCACATCCATGAAGGATATTTATGTGGATTGTACTGAAATGCACTGCAGAAACACATACATTTATAAACAAATACAGTTACTACTTCTCTTTCCTATATACTTGGGAAGATATAAAGGTTAAGGTGGACTTCTTTGGAGAAATACATTTCAATATTAAGGGTAATTATACAACCAAATGATAACTGTTGTCTATGAGTAAAGCATGTTTTATTAATGTGTAACGTTTTGAGATATAAGACTACAGAGTTAGTAAATATATGAGGAATCTGAATGGCTAGTGTTGACAATATAAATCATGTGGTATATATCCATGTTCTGTGATAAAACTCTAAATTGAATCTCAAGTCCTTAAAAAAGTAGGAAGAGAATTAAATGCCCCTTTAAGTGTGTTCCATGTCTGATATTTTGAATTTTATGATTGTAGCATGTACTTCCTGAAAGAAGGTGATCTTCTTTTCACAGCTGAAATGTGGATTTCCATAGAAATACCCAGACATGGTGGTAGCAAAGATGGTGAAATGAACTCAAACACCTGGTTTCTTTCTCCTAACTGTACAATTTATCAGTGCAATTGAAAGCCCAAATGCCATTTACATTTAAAATCAGTGATGGGAATAGAATCTAAACCCAAGTATCACTGCAATGCAATTGACCTAATAGCAATCACCTAAAAATGTTTTTTATAAATAAATTTTGATACAGAGTTAAAAAATGTGGAAAAAAACTTGGGTGTAAAAATGCATGCTTTGCTAAAAAGTAAGAATTTTGTATGGAAATTGTGAGAAATCTTGCAGTATAATATTTGACTATACCAAGCTGAGTTTTAAAATTCCACCAACAAAAGGTGTAGTTTTTTGAAGGAATCACTCTAGTAGAAATGCACTCCAGAGATTTAGCATGAGAGATGACCCACTGGATAAGCCAGATATTGACTGCAGTTGAGTCACTACTCTGGGTTGATAATCACCTGCAAAAAATCTGTAAGCTCTGTGAGTTTAGAAGACTGAGGTTGGGACTTAGAGTTGCCATACTATTGTTTGTTCTTTTGATTCTTTGTTCATCTTTTTCATGCTCTCTTTTCCTTCTTCTCCTCCTTCCCTTCACTTCCTGCCTTTTTTCTTATTCATTGACCACTGTATTTTTAAAAAAATATTTTAATATTTATTTGACAAAGAGACAGAGAACACAGAGACAGAGAGGCAGAGGGAGAATCAAGCTCCCCATTGGGCAAGGAGCCCGATGTGGGGCTCCATCCCCGGAGCCTGGGATCAGGACCTGCGTCAAAGGCAGACACACAACTGACTGAGCCACCCAAGTGTCCCTGACCACTGTATTATAATTAGACTAAATCCCTGGTTCTATCATGCCAGCAAACCCTATCATGTTTGCTGCCATGCTGTCCCTAGGCTTGGGTGCTGGGGACAAAGGAGCTAAGGGAAGAAGGGTAATAGTTTCTGCTTCTGGTGAGACTTTTTCACCTGCTTTTTTTGGGGAAAGTAAGCCTAAAGGGGAATTGGGCTTGTGACAAATATAGCAATTTTCTAAAGTAGTATTTCTCACTGTGGTCCAGTGCCCTACTAACGGCTTCATAATAACATGGAGTGTTTTCCAATATGTTTGGATTTTAACAAGTTCTCCAAATAAACTAAGTGTTTTGCATTATTATCTAATTTAATTTTACAATCCTACAAGGTAAAATTATCCCAATTTTACAGATAAGGGAAGAGTCATAAAAGCTACATGTGATACTCTTAAATTAAGAAATTTCTAATGAGAATATTTGTTTATACGATGATCTACCTTCCTCTTTCAGGGCTGTAACTACTGCAGTTGTAGTCTGCCATGTGAACAGCTTCAGT
Organism: Spilogale gracilis; assembly: GCA_004023965.1. Lineage (NCBI taxonomy): Eukaryota > Metazoa > Chordata > Mammalia > Carnivora > Mephitidae > Spilogale > Spilogale gracilis. The sequence goes on from PITA01002005.1 coordinate 42,337, forward strand.
GTTCTTTTTCTTGGAAGGCAGTGCTTTAGAGGAGTATTTGATACGACAGGTATAAAAGGAAACAGAATAAAATTTTCTGCTGTCCCTCTATGCTGGCATAGATGCTTAATCTCTTGAACATTTTGGTACAGAAGTTCTGTTTTATGAAGAAAAGTGAGAGCTTACCATTTTATCATTTATGTTCCAATTTTGAAGTGTTGTCATGTCTTACTTATCAATGATTGTACTTTAAGCACTCTTTTCTCACTGTGTTCATTCCCTTGGTTCATCCATCTGACAATGGTTCTTTCATTTGTTAGCAAGTATTTATGGAATTCTTCATATGTTTGGGCAATGGCTGACACAATTTCATAAAAGCCTCATGAGTATCTGATATCAGAATCAAGAAAGTATCATGACATTCTCCATTTTTCTCACTGACATTTTAGATCTCTCAAAATATTTCACATCTTTCAATTGCTCTGTTGTCTGTGCCACTGACATATTTTTTTAAATTTTACATTTACATTCAGTACTTTTAGAAGATTAGCTTGAGATTACATTATCGAAAAGTAGTCTAGTTTATTATCTAATGTGAAATTCAGTATGTCCAACTCTAAATCTCCATAGATAAAATAGGCTGTTAAACTTTAGATGGTTGTTTCAAGCAGAAACATGCGTAGCTATGAAATAGGATTTACTTAATCTTCCCTAAAACACTGTAATTTTCTGTTGGATAAAATTTGTTCATATTAATAATACTGAAGGGACCTCTGGGTGGCTCAGTTGGTTAAGTGTCCAACTCTTGATTTCAACACATGTTATGATCTCAGGGTCCTGGGATTGAACCCCGTGTCAGGTTCTGTGTTCAGCGAAGTCTGCTTGAGAATTTTTCTCTCTCCCTCTCACTTTGCCTCTCTTACCTCTCTAAAATAAATAAGTAAATCTTTAAGAAAAATAGTACTGAAGAGTTTTTTTATTGTGTACTTCATAAAGACAACAGAAGTATTAGTTGAGAAATACTGAAGTTAGCTTATAGAATAACTGGTTAGTAACTGGTTAAGATCCATATATGGACACTTCTTGTATAAGGTCCTTGTTTAAAAATCTTCCCTGTATAGAAGATTTAAACTTCTTGCTAAAGGAATAAAACTTTGTATTATTCCTTTGGTTGCTTTATCAAACTTTACACCTAGCTGAAATTGCTGAGGGTTTTGCTGCTTAGTTGTTTCATATCCACCCCTACAACAACTTTGTTCAGAAATGCATCAAGCATCTTAGGTAGATTGACTAAATTGTTGGGAAGGGGTGATTAAGTGTTGATTTTGGAAGCTTGTTATCATTTTTAGGCCATTCACATTGCATCATTACTAATTAATGGGCATTAGAAGAAAGTTTCTAACTTTAACTTTTAAACAGATCCCATCGTTTTCCTGTTATTGTAGCACCATCTTTAACATTCCCACTGCCAAATTAATGGGCAAGAATAAGCAGGAATGGTAAAAGTATGTAACCTTTACTTCCACTGGAAGAAAACAATATAGAATGACAGATATTTGTTTTCTTGGAGCAGGGGGAGGGGAGAGGGGAGTGGAACCCTCAGAAAGCTAGAGAGATGGGTCCTTTTCATAAATATTTACTGTGGTCCAAGAGGAGAAAAAAAGTCTTCTAATGATAGAACAGTGAGTACTTTCATGAGCCAGGCTTGGTTTTTGAATCAGCAATGTTGAAGTTTCTATTTTTTCTAAGCAGTCCATGTATACCTCTTTTTACACAATAGATTTGTTATGAAAATGTATGTGTATATTTGCTTTTTGTAGGTTAGGTATTTTGAAAAAGATTTTATTACAAATAATTTCACTATGTTACTAATAAAAAAGAATTCTAATAATTATTCCTTTGCTTTAAAAAAGTGTCCCATATTACTTTAGTACTTTTTCTCAATTTGTTGTGTTTTTTTTTTAAATGAAGCTTTATATGTTATTATTTCCTAAGGGCAGAACTGTATCATCATAGAATCAGAACAATTCATCCAGAGCTTTAAATTCAAAGTTAAATGTATTGATTCTTAAGAGTTTGTTATTAGTTTTGATTCTTCTGCAATGTTAAGGGTGAAAAATGGAATATTTCTATTTTGTGTGTATATGTGTGTGTGTGTAAAATGGACATCTATACGCATGTATGAGAATACTTGTGTACTCATATATACACGTGTAAAATCTGTATGCACTGAAATTAATCAAATGAAAAAGGACACCCAAATTTCAGACTGCCATTTACATTTTTGCTTCTGACTCTATTAAGGGTATAAACCTTTAATTCTCTTTGATTAAAAATGGCAACCAAAGGAGAGGGAAAGGTAAGAATTCTGTATTTTTGGCTGGCCGCTCAAATAATTAGATCCTTAGATTTAATTCAAGTCAATAAATATGTGTTGAATGCTTACTGTACCCTAGTCAATGTTCTAGGTACAGGACATATAGCAAAGGATAAGACTGAAAACCCCAAATTTATGGATCTCCAGGGGGAGGCATCAGATAATAAATATAATAAATAGGAAAAATATATAGTTTGTCTGAGAAAAATAAGTGGTATTTGAAAAGAAAAAATAAAGCAGAGAGTGGAGATTTGAAAATTTGGAAATGCAGGGAAGGATGATTTTTTTCCCCAGAAAAAAAAATGACATTTGATCAAAGACTTGAAGTAGTTGAGGGAGCGAGCTATATGAATATTTGGGAGGAGATCACTCCAGTCAGAGAATAAACTGCAAAGGGCATGGCAGGCTGGAAGAACAGCAAGGAGGCCAGTGTGGCTGGAATGAAATAAGCCACGAGAAGGCTTAGGAGGAAGCAAGTTCAGAGAGGTGAGTATGATCTAGATGGTAGAGGGTCCCGTATTGAAAGAAGTGGGAGCTGTTGAGGGGATTTGACGGAACAGTGGCATAAAATGTCTTTATGGTCCTGCAGAGAATATTTCAGGCATCCTTAGAACAGTGCCATCATTCTAGAGGCTTCAGAAGTTATTCCAGGACTTTTAAACCCAAATCAGGCATATATATAGAATCCCCTCGCCCTTGTGGAGCTTTTTTTCCAAGAATCCATTAGGACCTGCTCTAAGAATTGGATTTCTAATTTTGTTTTTGTTTTGGACCAAAGAAGCAGCATTTTCAGTATGTAGTCTTTTTTTTTCCCCCTGAGCTATTTTATAGCCAAAAACTCAAGTGAAGTGTGACCCAGTAGTCCCTCCCTGCTTCATAATTTAGGAATTATGCATGCCCACAACTCCTGATGGGTTCAAGAAGAGCATATTCTGTGGACAAGAGACACCTATCTATATCCTCAACACCTTAGAGGCAGATTTTTGAACCACTGCCCAAATGATATTAAAGAGAAAAATTACAGGTTTTCACATCTCTGTTGGTCTGATTGTCCCAATATCTAGTCTGAAAAAAAAAAGATAACAGCAGCAGCAGCAGCAGCAAAAATCACACTTTTATTTTAGAAGGGTTCAAACAATTAAGGTACCAAAAGAACAGGAGGGCAGCAGGAATCCATTCTAGTAATATGATTTAAACTGATTAAGCATCTGGTGGTGATTAAGACCACTTTGAAGCTGTATTATTTTTCTGATTTTGCATTCAAGTTAGACTCATGTTTTGCTTTCTGTAAGATGTATAAAATACATTTACTAATTTCTCTTTAAAGATATCTGTTGTAATCTACCATTCTCTCGTGTGTTTATAAATATATTTTTCCTTAAACCTTTGCAATGTGGAAAATGTTTAAATACACACACATATATAATACAATATAAGAATGAACAAGCACCCTAATTAGAATGGATATTACTATATGGCTGAGCTCTTTAGGTAGTTTTCAGTTAGTCCTTTCATGTGTTGGATTGTCGAACCCTATCATTTTGCAGTTCGGAACAATTGGTCTTCATTTACAAGATCCAGCTTAGGAGCTAAACAGTTTGAGAGTTTAATCTAGACTTAATTTCTCCTATCTAGTTCCTACTTAGGCCCAGTGGAATATGAAAAGTCCATGACCAGTGATAGCTCATATTTTTTTGCCTGCCTGCCCTCCAACTTTCACTGTCATTAAATTCCCTGATTATGATTTTTAAGCGTTAGCTATGCAGCTCAGCTAGCTATGAATATGTGCCCTTTGACTGCTTTGGTGACTTAGGAAATTTGACTACTCATTCAAATATGCTTTCTTTTTACCCTTTCCCTGAAACTTATCCTCCAGGGATACTTAAAAGTCTTTAGAATAATGATACATTTTCTTTCCCTGCTTTTCTCCACTGACCATCGCTATCTTATTGTGTTCTGTGAGGCTTTGTTCAATGTTGCATTACACTTTATACCACTAAGAAAGAAAGAATTCAGCTGCCAGGCAGGACTTTAGGCAAAAGGACTTTGAATGAAATGGCAATATATAATTTGAGTTGTAAACACTGTAGATTCATTGTAGTTTAAAAGTATTCATCATAACTGAGTTGTAGTTAAAAGGATTTGGTAGACGATTGGGTATCGATAGGTAACAGTTAGGGGTTTTCCAGACTCCCTTTTATGTGGCTGAATGGAGCTGCATATCAGTAAGGTTCAGACTCTTAAATTACACCCTCTTTCTTGACCTTGTCATCCAGACTCCAGAGTATTTTTTAGTTTATTAGTTAAATACTACCCAGTAATTTAAATGCCAGAAACCTCCGTTTTTTGAAGATTGTTTCCAGGAAGGGAAAATGGTAATCAATAGAGATGCTACAAATATTTTTTTTTAATTTTGTGCACACACACACACACACACACACACACATGTGTGCACACAAGCACATGTTTTTCTGAGAGGCCCTTCCATACACTGTAGCTCCATTGTATAGCAGCAACCTTCTGTAATTCACTAACAATGTACAGCAAAGGTTCTGTTCCGTGGCTAGTCCTGCCCACAGAACTCCCATTGAGCATTTTTTTCTGTCTTCCTGGATTATTTGAAGAGTTAATAGGCACATACACACTCACACACACTCACACACACATGGTTACCCCACATCACAAAAACCACCCTCCCATTTGGCTCTCATCTAATCCCCAATTTAGCCACAAGGCAAGACTTAACAGAGTTTGTGTTAACTCTATTAAAAAAATATTCAAAAGTAGTCTCAAAAGGTAAAATTTGAGGAACACAGTTGAGGTAAGGAAAGGGGGAGATTATTTTTAAAGTCATAATATACTCTTTCTTTTTTCATAATACAACTAAACAGATTAAGTCTCTGGAACATCTCTTGGTAACATTTTTCATGAACAAGTCAATTTATTTATTTATTTTATTTTTTATTTTTTATTTTTTTTAAAGATTTTATTTATTTGACAGAGAGAAACACAGCCAAAGAGGGAACACAAGCAGGGGGAGTGAGAGAGGGAGAAGCAGGCTTCCCACCGAGCAGGAGGCCCGATGTGGGACTCGATCCCTGGTCTCCGGGATCATGACCTGAGCCGAAGGCAGTCGCTTAACCAACTGAGCCACCCAGGCGTCCCAAGTCAATTTTTTTAAACATCAAGTTTGAGTCAACATTGAGTACAGATATTCAATGGTATTAGTACTCAAACACTGTAACTCAGTAGTGTTATAATTCACTCAAGGTTCTCTGTATATTTGTTTGAAACATATTTTTTTAACACATGAACTCAATTGTTAGAAATCATCTTTCTAATCTAAGTTAAATAGTATATCTAAACCATTATTGTTGGGGCACCTGAGTGGCTCAGTCGTTAAGTGTCTGCCTGGGTTCGAGCCCCACATCAGGCTCCCTGCTTGGTGGGAAGCCTGCTTCTCCCTCTCTTACTCCCCCTGCTTGTGTTCCCTCTCTGGCTGTTTCTCTCTGTCAAATAAATAAATAAAATCTTTTAAAAAATTTACTAAACCATTATTATTAAGAGATGATTAGCATTTTTAGGGAAGTCTAAATTGCATTTGACTAAGAAGTGATATTATTTTAATGTCAATACTGTAAAATTTGAGATATTCTTTCTTAGACCTAAATGAATTAGTTCTAAGTTAATCAGCTTTATTATTAACTGAATATGTGAGCATAAATATCAGATAGCTACATTTTTATTAAAAAGACTAAATACAAAATTATTTGTCTTTGTGTAGAAATATAATTTTCAAATATTCCAATTATATAGAATACAAAATATTCTCAGTAAGAATTAAGTTTTTTTTTTACATTTATTAAATTACTACTCTATGAAAGACATTATTCTGTCTGTTGTAGGAAATGCTAAAATAAGCAAGATTCAAATTTGAAGCCTGTCAGGAAAAATAAAGAATAGCACTAGCATCTCATGGCAGTTTTTCTTTTTTTTCTTTTTAAAGATTTATTTATTTATTTGACAGAGAGAAACATAGCCAGAGAAGGAACACAAGCAGGGGGAGTGAGAGAGGGAGAAGCAGGCTTCCCACCCAGCAGGGAGCCCAATGCAGGGCTTGATCCGGGGTCTCCAGGATCATGACCTGAGCCAAAGGCAGACAATTAACCAACAGAGCCCCCCAGGTGCCCCTCATGGTAGTTTTTCTTATGGTGTTTCATTTTACTCAGTAGTTTACAATCTGCTGGGAGACAATGATACATGTATTGTAACTGTTAGGCAACAGGATTTGTGAAAAGTATTCTGAATCAACTATGTATGTTTATATTCTGGAAAATTCTCCTAGTAAGTAAGAGAGTTTGCTTTTGAAGTTAAGACCTTATAGGGAACTAAAATTATAAGTCAATCAATATAAATACATGTTTAGGTAAACAATAATTAGGTAAATATGTATTATAATGCCTATTTTCATATTCACAAAAATAAACTAGTAAGAGCACACCAATTAAAGAGGAAGTCAATGAAGTCTTTCATATCATATGTGAGTATATTAAAGTAGAGGATTATTCCTTTCTTAATAAAATTTTTCCAATATTCTTCTCTGTGGTTTCGGTGAAATACTTGATAATTCATTTTACATTAATCATTTCAGTGAAGGATTATACAGAAAACACATACATCTTTATAGATTAATCTTTAACAAAACAAATGGCTGTAGCCAGCATACCCTGTGAAAGTTCTGTCCCCTGGGAAAGTTGATATGAAATGTTAGTAACTAAGTCACAAAATTTAGGAAGGCGTTCACTCTCTGTCTTGCAAATGCCGAGTCCAGGAGACCATACCCTGAGAGTTAGAGTCTCCTTAACTCTTGGACCCTAGAAGTAAAAAAAAAAAAAATGCTTTTGTACCCTTGATGCCTCTTTTTCCTCATCGCTATTAGGTCCAGCTGTGAAGGCGGAGACTCAATTTATCTTCCTTTTTGCTGCACTGTAATTGTAACATATACACATTTAATTGATGTACTAACTTCAGATCTTTACCCTCTCCAAGTTCACCATTATTGTGCTTAATCCTCACACAACACTGTCTTGTTTATTATAATATGCATCAGGCAATTGAGTAAATTCTGCAGGAAAGCAGGAGAATGTCTGATGTCTCCACCCATTCCCCATTCTTAGAGTAGGGATTTAATGGCTTTCCCAAATACAGAATGGTTTTAATGTTTATATAGGCCCTATGTTTGTTTTTCCTTTAGTCTAATTTAGTTGGTTCCTAAATATTCCTGTGCTTAAAAGTTACTGTTTAGGGTTGGCTATCACAGAATGCATATACTGTACCTTCTGGGCAAATAAAACTTTTCAGGGGTTATTTTCTTTATGAGCTGCTTTTGGCTAATGTGCCAACTTGAGAGTCTGGTCCTCACCCTGAGGGCCTAGCAGAATACATGGCACTTAATAAATGCCTGTTGAATAAATGGCTTACATTGTAACTGCCAATTTTTTTATTTTAAAAATTGGAGTCACTCATGATTGACATGTATTTTATCAAGAATTCTTGCAGTGATGAAAAAGTATACAAATATGTATCTACTTATTTTCACATGAGGGGAATTTACAGTTGGGGAAGATTACTGTAATTTCAGTGGAAGTTCTAAAATCCCTACATGAAAGTCTTACAAGACGAAAGTGTCAAATTTTTCCCTGATTTATCTGGTTTAGTCTTTGAAATTTTTTGTCTTGATAATTAGGCTTGAATCTCAACCCCTCCAAATTTCTTTGTAACAGCCCATTTTACATATTGTAATTTTCAAACATAAAATTCCAAACTCATAAATACAATTCTAAAATATTTTCTGATTAGTGGATAAACTCATAAAGAGCTATGAGTGAATTTACCCCATATCTTCTACTAATTTTTGCCAAGGTCTCTGTTATCTAGATACCTATTTGAACCTATATAATCTTTTTATTTTGTTAGTTGTCTCAACCGTGGGAACACCAGGGTTTCAGTTAATCTGTGCTATTTGCAAAGAGTCATATTGAGCACCATTTGCAAGTTACAAAGGCCCAGTAACTCATATAAACAGACTTAATATTCAGAATTCAGATCATCTTGGAGACTTTTTTAAATGGCTAAATTTGTAGTCTAATTGATCCAAACTTGAGTATTTGATATTCACAAGAGCTCAGACTGGATACAGAACTGTAATAAAGTTTCCCTAGAATATAATAGTTTTTATGTGTGTAAAGTAGCTGTCACTGTCTACCTTTTTTTTTTTTTAGATTTTTTAATTTATTTATTTGACACAGAGAGAGAGATCACAAGTAGGCAGAGAAGCAGGCAGAGAGAGAGGAGGAAGCAGGCTCCCTGCTGAGCAGAGCCCGATGCGGGCCTCGATCCCAGGACCCTGAGATCATGATCTGAGCTGAAGGTAGAGGCCTTAACCCACTGAGCCACCCAGGCACCCTGTCACTGTCTAAATTATTAAACACTATGGATGAAATGCTTTCAAATATGTCTTTTTCCAACAAAAACAACTGAAAATTCAAGCATAATTGCATAGTTAGGCAAACTGTGTCTTAGATAATAGAACTGGAACACAGAATCATTTATTATTTCATATTTGTGACTTGGGGCCCAGAATATTTTTTTATCATGTAGCTTGAGTTCTGTGGTCATGCACACCCATGGTAATAGTCTCTTTTTCTTAAGAAAAGCAGCCTCTGTATAATCAACTAGTCTTGATTTCTGGTAGATGGGCTGCGAAAAAGTAGAAGTTTGCTCTGAAATCTTGATCCTCAGCAGTTGGTAGCCCAGTAACATGTTTTACTTAGGTAGAGAACACTGGAAGAATTAAAGAAATAGAGTTTTGTTGGGACACCTGGCAGGTTCAGGTGGTTAAGTGTCTCCTTTCAGCTCAGATCATGATGTCAGGCTCCTGGTACCGAGCCCCATGTCAGGCTGCTCAACATGCCATCTGCTTCTCTCTTTCCCTCTGTCCCTTCCCCCTACTCATGCTCTTTCTTGCACACTCTTGATCTCCTTTCTTTCTCTCTCTCAGAAAGAAAGAAAGAAAGAAAGAAAGAAAGAAAGAAAGAAAGAAAGAAAGAGAAAAAGAAAGGAAGGAAGGAAAGAAGGAAGGAAGGAAGGAAGGAAGGAAGGAAGGAAGGAAGAAAGAAAGAAAGAAAGAAAGAGAGATTTGTCAAGTCTAAATGCCAGTTTTGCTACTTATTTAGGAGGCATTGAAAACATGGTCTAGATGTCATAGCTAGAAAGGTCCAGGATTAATTTACATAGTTGTGATAATGGAAGTAGGCAGTATAACCAATTAAAATATGTAATTTTATTTTATTTAAGGATTTTTTTTTAAGAGAGGGAACGTGAGGGGCAGAGGGAGAGGAAGAAGAGAATATCTTAAGAAAGCTTCACGCCCAGCACAGAGCTCGATGCAGGGCTCAGTCTCATGAACCTGAGATCATGATCTGAGCTGAAATCAAGAGTCAGATGCTTAATGGACTGAGCCATCAAGCTTCCCCTTAGGGATTCTTCATTTTTAAGTAATCTCTATACCCAGTGTGGGACTCAAACTCACAACCCCAGATCAGGAGTTTCTTACGCCATCAACTGAGCCAGACAGCCCCTCCCAACATATGTAGGTTTTATTTTTTTTTAATTTTTTTAAAGATCTTATTTATTTATTTGATAGAGAGAAACACAGCCAGAGAGGGAACATAAGCATGGGGAGTGAGAGAGGGAGAAGCAGGCTTCCCACTGAGCAGGGAGCCCAATGCGGGGCTCAATCCCTGGACTCCAGGATCATGACCTGAGCTGAAGGCAGATGCTTAACGACTGAGCCACCCATGCGCCCCATCATATGTAGGTTTTGTTTTTTTCTGTTTTGTTTTTGTTTGTTTTTTTAAAAGATTTTATATATTTATTTGACACAGAGAGATCACAAGTAGGCAGAGAGAGAGGAGGAAGCAGGTTCCCCACCAAGCAGAGAGCCCGATGAGGGCCTCAATCCCAGGACCCTGGGATCATGACCTGAGCCGAAGGCAGAGGCTTCAACCCACTGAGCCACCCAGGCGCCCATATGTAGGTTTTAAAGAGAAGTGTATTGTCCACAGAACTTTCCTCTGTGTGCCTGTGTGTGTGTGTGTGTGTGTGTGTGTGTGTGTGTGTGTGAAAAAGAGAGGAGGGCAGGCATGGAAAGAAGGTCCAGCAAAGTAGTCACAAGAGTAATATGGGAACACAATGTAGTATCTTAGAATAGCGATGGTTATTTATTGCATGTGTCATATTCAGTTCTTGACGGAATTTTTATTTTTCAAAGACAATGCTTTCCTTAAAAATTTTATCCAGATTTAAGAGATGCTTATGGATATTTTGCAAATTGTAACACTTAAGATGTGATTATGAAACAATAAAACTCACATAAACAGAAAATTATTTAAATGAAGAGAAATAATAATATCTTCTGGCAATTAAGTAGAACACATAAACTGGGAAAATTAAAGCAAATGTTATTCTATTACATACATTTGTTTTCTAATTTTATAGTTATGGTGATTATCATATTGAGCCCTAACTGGTAGATACATTCTATATGAACATATTTTCTATATTTGATGCTGTTATGCATAGATTAAAGATATATTACTGGTGTACTTTACATAGTTAGTTCTCTTAAGAATACTTATAGAAAACATCCTCTGGTAGATACCATAAAATTCATTCTAAGAATAACTTGTGGGGTTGAACTTGATAAAGCTGGAGTGTTACATTTTACTGAGGCACAGATTTGTTGTTTTTGAAAAGTATGGAATATATCAATGTTTCTATGTATATAGCTTTTTTTTTTTTTAATTTTCCTCCTCACATGTGTCTGGCAATACTTCGATAAAGAAGATTTGATTTTGTTTGTTGCATTCAAACAAAAGTAAAAGTGATTTTGTGTTTTATTGCCTTTTCTGTGATCTACTTGTAGACCTTGAAATTGAAGTTGACATACTTGTAAATATGATTTTCTTTCTTAGGTCCTTTGAAAGTTTACTTGACAGATAAATTATCCTGAGAATTCACTGGCAAATTTGGCTATATTAATACAATAGGAAATTAGCCTTCAGCGATCTAAGTTAACATTTCTGTATGTAGTATCATGTGAGTAATTGGGTCTAACATGATAATTTAAAAATTGAGGCGGTCTCAGCGCATAACTCAATTCTCAAAATAGGTTAGGCATGAAAGATAAACTATCTACGACAAATATAAATCTATCTGTAGCATTTTTAATTTTGAAACAGCTAGCCAGGCAAATCTGGTTTGAAGTTAACACTTGAGAAGGTTGTTTAAGCAGACAAACATTCTTATACCTCTTAGAGATAAACAGTGAACTGCTAGCTTGCTTTGAAAGCTTCCTAGTAGTAATGATACATTTGTATCAATTCATTCGCATATCATCAATAGTATGTAACAATTTTTAATAGTAAGGAACAATTTTTCTTAAAGATTTATTTATTTATTTGAGAGAGAGAGAGAATCTCAACTCCCTGCTGATCATGGAGCCCGATGCGGGGTTTGATCTCAGGACCCTGTAATCATGATTTGACCAAGAGTCAGATTCTCAACCACTGGCTCACTCAGCTACTCAACCAACTGAACCACCTAGGCACCCCACTGAGGAACAGTTTAAATCTCTCTCATTTGCAAAGGTATTTAACCCTTGACTTTGCCCCTATACACGTGGTGCTTTAGAAAGTAATGTAAAAAGGAATACTGTATTCTCCTTTACAAAGGGCCAAAGACAGATAGGGAAAAAAATCACTAGATATAATAGTTCACCTTCTGCCTCATATCACATTTACTAGAAAGAATGTGTTCTTTTCTATTACTACTAGGAAGAATAGGAAGAAGCACATATTGAAAATAGGTATTATTACTATTGGACTTAAAGTGTATGTTAAGGACAGGGTAAGACAGGCTTTGAAAGATGTTAACATAATTTATTGTTTTTTTTAATTTCAAAAAAATCAGAGTTGAATTAGAAAAAAATGGATAATCCTTGCATTGAGAGTCAGTTTTTCAATTCTTTACTTCCTGCTTCATTCTTCCCTCCTCTTCCCCTCCCTCCCTTTCTTGACTTCATAGATGTTATTTGCCACATATGGTCACAGATGTCAAGTATAAAGGAAACAAGAATTACTGATCTAATTCTTCTCTTAGTGATGGGAGACTCCTTGAATGCCCATTCAGTATTCTTTGTGCTATGAGTGTTTGAGGAGCCGAGGAGAGCCATCTGAGAAACAGGCAAGGAGAAGAGCTGAAGAAAGTTGGTTTTTTTTTCTTCATATACCATGTCATGCCTCCTTTTTACACATAGTAGCTTATTTCTTATAAAACCATGTTTCTTGGATATATTTCTTATATCAGCCATAAAGATTTATAATTTATATTTAAAACAATTTTTATAATTTATATTTTGAAAAACATATTCACTTAAATGTGGCAATTCTGCTATTTGAAAAAAAAGATTAATTGACAAAGTTAAGGAAAAAGTTACTAACGTTCTCATTGAACCCTAAGATACTAATTTTTATCTTGTATAGGGCTTCTGTAGCTACAGTAAACATGGAAATAGTATAGTTTATTGGTACTTAATTTGTTTCTTTGTTTAAACTTATTAGTATTCTCCATTTTCAATGAATGGTGCCTGGCAAACTATGAGTTCAATAAATACTTGTTGAATCCTTCTAATAAGCAATATATAATTTCTACTTTCCATGTTCTTGTCAAATGGTATAGAATGAAGCAGAATTTCATCATGTTCCATTCTTAGACCATTGTACAATTGCTTTTATTAAACTATGCTTTGGCGTTATAACATTACTCAGCATTGAAGAATTTAAAAAGAAATGTTCATTAAAAAACAAGCTATTGCAAGGGTATGTAGTTCACTAAATCAGATTGGGTATTCCATTAATGAGGACCCATGGGAAGATTTTCACTTAGATTTGTGCATCAGGAAAAGCTTTTTTATACCTATGCAACTATTTTTTTTTATCTGATAGACATCATAAAACTGTAAACTATTTCTCCTGTAGCTCTGAAGAGTAGGAATTGCTAGAATTCATACCATACCTTGGGTTTATACCTGCTACACTGTGGCCTGACCCCTCAATTCATTTTATCCCAAGTCATTCTTATCTGCATTTTGTATACTTGTTTTTATTATGTCGTTCCTGGTCTCTCAGTAACTCTGTTTGTTTTTTTTTTCCTTTTTTAATAAGTGGAAGATACAAAACAGAGAGTGAATATAGAAACTTTTTCAAAACACTTTCACACCTATTTTAGCTACCATTCCCTCCTCTTATTCTACAAGAATACCAATACGAAACATATATATACATGTATATGTATATCCTTTTCTCTGTGTTCAAATGGTGAGACAACTTTCCCTCCTTTCAGACCATTTCTTCTGCTCTTGCATCTCAGGGACTCAAAAAAAGAGTACTTTCTTTTTTCTTACATATTTCCTCTGCAAATGTAGGTGATGGTGATAGATATGGTCATTGAACCTTGAACTGTAATGTCATGAATTTATAACTTGTATGTCACTTTACAAATAACATCAGTAGTGCTTCTAGATTTTGTAGTACATCTATACTAAGCCAAAGTATCTTTGATTGATGGGAAGACAGCAGGCACTGTGCTTTATTTCTCAAATATACAGCATAACACACAATGCTGTGTTCTCTTTTTTTTTTTTCCAGCATTGTGTTCTTTTTTTTTATTATTGTTACTAAAAATTTTTTTTCCAGTGTTCCAAGATTCATTCCCCATTCTCCACACCCAGTGCTCCATGCTCTAGGTGTCCCCAGGACCCACCACCAGGCTCTCCCATCCCTCCACCCCCCTCCCTCCAAGTCCCTCAGTTTGTTTCTGTGTCCAAAGTCTCTGTTGTTTCATTTCCCTCCCTAGATTACCCTAGTTCCCATTTACTTTCCTTCTCCCACTGTCCTCCAGTTTACCCCTCATGCACCGCAAGTAAGTGAAATCATGCGATACTTGACTTTCTCTTCTTGGCTTATTTCACTCAGCATAATCTCTTCCAGTCCAGTCCATGTTGCTACAAAAGTTGGATATTCATCCTTTCTGATGGAGGCATAGAATTCCATTGTATATATGTACCACATCTTCTTTATCCATTCATCTGTTGATGGGCACCTTGGCTCTTTCCACAGTTGGCGATTGTGGCCATTGCTGCGATGAACATTGGGGTGCATATGCTGTGTTCTCTTAATAATGACTAAATTCCCATGTTAGCAATAGGTGTTCCTTGCAAGGAATATATTAGGATTAAAATTAAGTTGATATTGATATATTTCAGATGGCAGTGTTCATCATACATGCAACCCTTGGATCACAGCAAATGTATAATTCTCTTTAACCCATAATACAGAAAGACATTTTTAATTGCCCTTCAGTATAATAGAGTATGTGACATCTGTGGCTAGGATTCAGGAGATCAGATCTACTACAAGCACTTCTGACTCAACAAAAAAAATCTCAACATCAGATTACTTCATCGTTTTAGTTCCCCATTTGTGTCATGTTTACAATCACCCTGAACAACACCTTACAATGACATTTTTACAATGGATAAGATTTTATAGTCTCATTGCTCTCGATTTAAAACTTACTGATAATAAAATGCTTTGTTTTCTCAAGAACTCAAAAGTGTTTTAATTCCAATGTCTTATGAAATTACATGACCACTGTATTGCACCTTTGATAATTTTAAAGAAGGTAAATGTAGTGTAAAGTAAAATAATAGAATTTTAAATTGTAAAAGATGTTTAGTTTCTTAGCTAATATATGAAATGTCATATGAAATGTCATATGAAATGTCATATATTAGCCCAACCAGTATTTGCAGCGTGTGTGTTGTGTGTTAGGCACTGTTCTAACTCTTGGGGATACAAAGGAAAATAGGAAAATAAGATATAGTCTCTTCTTTTAAGGAGTTTACAATTTAGGTAGGGGACATTTAAAAAAAAAGTCTATAAATTACAGCACACCCTGACAGATGTTTTGGTATGACAAAGCTGATATTCAGCAGGTATATATTCGTAAACATTAAAATTATTCCTCACCATTGGTTACTAACCAGTGTTCAAGCACCCTGAGTGCCTCTTTACTACTCTGGCTGTTTCAGTCCTTCCCTTAAGGCCACGTTGGCATCTCCAACATCCAAGAATTTAATGTCTGGCAATTAATGTAGGGCTTTCATGACCATACTTTAGTTACTGGAGTGCCGCTTGTTTAATGTGTTAGATTTTGTTTATTTAAACATCTTTGAATATAACCCCAGGATGCAAGCATGCACAGTGATATCCAACTCAAACTAAGACCTTTTTGAAGGCTTTTTGGAGGAGGCTGTGCTTAAACTGACTCCTAAAAACTGTGTGGGGATTAGTTAGAGGAAAGGAGAATGATGATTCCTTATAGCACCTCCAGTAATTAGTTCATTATTCAGTATTTATTTGGCCAAGTCTTGAATCAAGAAGTAAGTGTTTCACAAAGCCACTGAGTCTGGCATGGGCCACTTGCAGTTCTTAAAAACTTCTTCCTCTTAAGCTTAAAATAATCATCAAGTTTGGATCCTATTTTGTAATTAGTGAGTTTGAATTGCTTTTGTAAAATAATCACAAAAGAGTTCATAATGGGGGAAAAATTAGCTAAAAGTTCTTTACATTTCTTAAAATGTGCTCACACTACAGACAACATTGGAACTTGAGAATGTCAGATGGGCTCCTGATCCGTAGTCAAGGTCTTAAGGACTTTTGCCACAGCATTTACTTTCATGTAATAAATACTTTCTTTATCTGTTCATCTACTGAGATAAATCTGCAGTTACTTTCGAGTGAATATTTAATTTTTACAAATTACCACAACAAGGTGTTTAGTATTTCTGCAGTCTAGAACATTTTCTACCCGTGCCCCCACTCTGGCACCTGAGATCAAAATAAGTTCTGTGATTTACCTAAAGTTATATAACTTTGGTTAAGTACTCGTGGGAGAAATAGTCTCCTCTGACCGTTTTTCGGTCTGCCTTACAGGGACTATGTGGGCAGCATCAGTGGTTCTCAAACTATGATTACAGTAAACCCTGCCTTTTCCTATTAAAGCCAAAAGAATGATCTTACTAATTTGTAAAAAAAGAAGATAAAAATGTTAACAGAAATTATTTTCTTAATTTTGTTTGTCTTAGTTTTATATATTTTTTTCTTAAACGTTTGATGTTAGTCATGGCTTACCTGATGACAAGTGAAGAACAATGAAGACAAATATTAGTAAGACTTTGAAAACAATGAAAGTTACTTACCTTAAAATGTATTTGATTTGTGGATTTGTCATACTTTAGGGTTAGATTTGCACACCTACCCTATTAGAATTTCTTCTAGGAAAATAATTCCTGATTGCTATAATAGGAGCATGATCTCCCACAAGAGCACTATGATTTCTAGGTTTCTGCCACCTGAAAAAAAAATAGATGTTTACTAAATATTTATTGAATTGAAATAAATTAGTCATTTCCAAAATAGTACCTCATTCCATTCATGTCATTTTCCCAGAAATTCCTCAAAAATTTTTAGTTGCCAATCAAGATCTCAGTAATAATTATAAATACTGAAAAGAGAATATATGTGTTTAAAATAAGGACTTTTGATAATTTAAACAACTGTATGTATTAACTTGAACTTAATGCCTAAAACCTGTTACCAAGAGTGTAGAGTCTATTTTTTTCAGTATTCTAAGTGGAAGGATATCTTTCTGGTATGATTGAAATGCCAGCTGTCGTGAGATAAACCAATGATTTCTTAAGATCTCTATTCTATTATAGTAAGACTTCATTATGCTTGGGAAAAGAATTAGGTAAGCAACAGTGAAAGAATGTTCTAATGATTCTTTTTAAAATAAAAAGCACTGAATTGATAACTGGAAAAATAGTTCTTATTTTAAATTCAAAAGAGCTTAAATAATGTGTTTTTCCCACTATTTAAAATTTCCTTGTAGTCTGCTTTCCTGTTTGTAATTCTGGCCCAAACAAGAAAAGAAAATGCCAACAAAAATAGGGGAATTTTTTTTTAATTTAACAACACCATGAAAAAAATCTGTAATTCTTCTATTGTTGTTTAATTTTGGAAAGACTACTTAGTAGATTTAGATGATCTTATTAAAGTTAAGGAATTGTATCATTCTTTACATTGAAAAGCATTTCCTGTGCAGTCTAATTTTTTTTCCAACTATAAATCATGTCAGTGTTTTAGGAACACTTTTTAAAAATGGGTAGCATTAATAAACATTATTATCTGTATAAGGGATTTATTCATGGGTTTCTAATTAGCAAATTTGGAATTGATTAAAAGAAAACAAAAAACAAAACGTTGCTCAACTATATTTTTGTTTATATAATTCTTTCTTGGGAAAGTAAGGTTATTAGATAAAAAATAACCTTTCAAAATAACATCAAAATTTACTATTTGGTTTATATTTGTAATGATTTAGACTTTTCACTGAAATGTTTTTATTTAACTTTGCAACATCCATCCCTTGTTATTTTTTTCCACAAATAATTCAATGTTTAGTAGAAATACAGATGACACCAGTTCAGCATTGATACTAATCCTATAACAACAAACTGATGGAAATGGAAAAATTGGGTTTTGAAGAAAATAGATTTTGATTTACAGCTTCTACAGACTAATTTTAAAATATTGAGACATGGTAAATTCTATGGCCGTCCAAATGTCTAAATTCAGTAAAAGCTCTCAGGTTGGAAAACAACTACCTCATGGAATTTACTTTATGTAATTTGCTATAAATGTTTTTAAAAATGTGTATCAGAAACACTTGTTAGTTGTTGTGATCTTTCTCAAAGAGACAATGTCAAGCTTTGATTAAATGGATAGTGAATTTTTAATGTCTGAAGAAAGCATTGCACTACTCCTTCAAAGTTGAGTAATCAGGAGAAGTCTCTGTGCTCACACAAGACCATTTTTTGCTACATGTCCCCATTTTATTTCTGTTCATATATAAATGTGTAATGTGTTAACCGAATAAATCAGAGAGCCACCCACAGGTCTGAATGGAACTTTAGAAGCTCTGTCATCCAGTCCTTCATCTCCAGGGAGAGGCCTACTGGGATATAGAGTTTTTCCAAAGCTATCCAATGATGTGATAGAAGAGCCAGGGCAGGGTAGGAACCAATCTTCCCATCCTCAAGCCTGTGCTGTTTTTCATTACTCTTTGTCTCTTTGTTCTGTTAGGTTATTTCAAAAATTTATTCAGAAATTTCAGGTGTTAACTGTTTGGCAATTAAATTCTGACTGATGTAGGCTGTTAAGAAGACTAAAATAACTGAGTCATGGGAGATTAGTTATTTCTTACAGCAGTCCTCTAGGTTATAAATTCCATGAAAGTGATGAGTGTGCCCTACTTGTTCATTGCTGGGTTTCCAGATGCTTGTCCAATGTCTAGTATGTGATAGATTCTCGAAGTATATGTTGAACGTTGAAGAAATGAATTTTAATGACCTTTTTGGAGGCTGTCAGTTCAGTGCCACCAAAACATTAACAAAATATGTAACATACTTTTTAATAAAATTTGGATACATTTACTGTGAAATTAAGAAAAAATAAAATGAAAATTTCTAAGTACAACTTAGATTTTCTTATGTTATTTAACTTGTGGACTAATATCCTCTCTTCTGCTTCTCTGCTTGCAGTGTTATTGCTGTCGTTGTTATCTCTTTGCTAGAATAAAGACAAAAGCAAAGACAGAAGAGTAGTTTTCATAGTTAAACTCATGTTTGGCTAAAGAAAGTGAACTTCTGGGGCACCTGGGTGGCTCAGTTGGTTAAGCGACTGCCTTCGGCTCAGGTCATGATCCCGGAGACCCGGGATCGAGCCCCACATCAGGCTTCCTGCTCGGCGGGAAGCCTGCTTCTCCCTCTCTCACTCCCCCTGCTTGTGTTCCCTCTCTGGCTGTGTTTATCTCTGTCAAATAAATAAAATCTTAAAAAAAAAAAAAAAAGAATGTGTAAAAAAAAAAAAGAAAGTGAACTTCTGTTTCAACTCAGTCACTCAGCATTTGGTCCACTTTTCTATATTTCTAAATAAAATAGTAATAAACTAAAACTATTTTTACATTTTTGCTTAATTCTCTCTAGTCCAAAAACATCAGTTAATTATTCTCTTTTCTCCTCAAATTGGTACATCTTTTAGGATTGCACTATGACTAGGTTTTCTTCTCATCAAATTGCTGCTTCTTATACTTCCAGAAACTAGGCATGCTTCCTCTGTCTTTCATTTATTTAACATTAAACTAACATTTAAAATTTATTTTCTATGATATACACTTTGTTTTAGGTGCTGGAGACACATGGATTAGCAAGGTAGGCTCTTAGGGAACTTATATTCTCGTAGATGTAGATAGGTAAGATTGTTTAAGATAATATGTGCTATGAAGAAAATAAATCTGATCATAAACAGTGACTGTGATGAGCTAATTTAGATATAATCAGAAAAGGTCTGCTAAGGAAATGACATTTGAACTGAGAATTGACAGGGATGACAGTGTACTTTTCTTCATAAGAAAGGTTTTTAAGGCACCTTACAAAAGAGCATGCATTAACTTGATGATCAGAGAGCTTACAGGCTTGTAAATCTGATTTTACCAGGGCACTGAGAGGAGATCCATGTTTCTGAGGGAGATTCATTTCATCTAAGTTCAAGAGATTAATTAATTGATTAATTTAATTTTTTGGAGTATAGTTGACACACAGTGTTCGGTTAGTTTCAGGTGTACAGCATAGTGATTCTCCATCTCTGTAGGTTATGCTCTGCTCACCACAAGGGTAGTTACCATCTGTCATCATACAATGCTATATAATATCAATGATGGTAGTCCCTTTTCTGGGCCTTTTACTCCCATGCCTTAGTTATTCCATAACTGAAAGCCTGTATCTCTTACTCCGTTTCTCCCATTTTGCCCATCCCCCCACCTCCTCACCTCTGTCAACCAGCAGTTTGTTCTCTGTATTTATAGGTCTAATTCTGCTTTTTGTGTGTTTATTCATTTGTTTTGTTTTTTTAGATTCCACATGTGAATGAAATTGTATGGCATTTATCTTCCTCGGTCTGACTTATTTCATTTAGCACAATACCCTCTAGGTCATTCCATGTTGTTGCAAATGGCAAGATCTCATTCTTTTTAATGGCTGCATAATATCTGTGTGTGTATCACATGTTTTTATCCATTCATCTATCAATGGACACTGGTTGTGTCCATTCCATATCTCAGATATTGTAAGTAATATTTCAATAAAATAGGAGTGCCTTTATCTTTTTGAATTATTATCGTCATTTTCTTTGGATAAATACCAAAACCATATTGACATATCACCTTACACCTGTCAAAATAGCTAAATCAAAAATACAAAAAGTAACAAGTGTTAGCAAGGATGTATGTAGAGAAAAAGGAACTCTTGTGCACTATTGTTTATGGAATAAATTGGCACAGCCACTGTGGAAAATGGTATGGAGAGTTCTCAGAAAATTAAAAATAGAAATACCATATGATTCCACTATTAAGAGATTATTTTGTTTAACCAAAACTTAAATGTGTAGTTTTAAAATAAAGAATAACTACTATTAAGTTCAGAATACTGAAAATCCTTATGACAAAACAACCTCTTTCTCTTCCTGTAGGTAGATTCATATGGAAGTCCAAATAATTGTCGTAAAGACATTGGTAAGGGGGTTCCTGGGTGGTTCAGTCAGTTGGGTGTCTGACTCTTGGTTTCAGCTCATGTTGTGATCTTGGGGTGGTGGTACTGGGTCTTGCATGGGGCTCCTTGCTCAGTGGGGAGTCTGCTGGAGATTCTCTCTCTCTCTCTCTCTCTCTCTCTCTCTCTCTCTCCCTCCTTCCCTCCCTCTTCCTCACCCTCTCTCTCTTTCTCTCTTTCCCTTTGTCCCTTTCCCCACTCATGTGAGCATGCTCGCACCCTCTCTCTCTATAAAAAAAAAAAAATCTTTAAAAAAATGATGTTGGTAAGGATGTTATTAGGATGTGGGAGTTTATTGCTAAGGCACCTACAACAAAATAAGAATGGGGCTGACTTCTGTTGGATCTAACTTCAGGTATCCATCTCCCCCTTGGGGATGGTTTTGCCAATGCGTCCAGGCCCTTGGTCATTTTGGCTGAGTCTACTTTTCTGATCTTTTCCTTTATTATTCATCTCATCTCAGTCCTCCTTCCCTTCTCCCTCCCTATTTTGGATGCCTAGAATTTCTTTCTGACTGGCATTGCTTTTTCAATATTAATACCTTCAAATAGGTTACATTAAATTCTTAAGGACCTGAGGAGCCATTCTACATATATATCTCTCTGGTTTTGTCCATTATGTTTTTATCTTAAGGGTTTTTTTTTAATCTATTTAATCTATTTTTTAATCTATATTTTTACTACCAAATTCTTGGAGAAAGCTTGAACCCCATCTAAACACTTATGTTTACCTAGTTGAAGATGACACAAGATCAAGCTTATATAGAAGAATGTGATTCTAAGCTACTTTTTAAAAAGCATACATAAGTATACACTTTCAGGTCTATACTTCTATTGTCCATTTTGAACCTTTGATAAAACTGAAGATATACTGAGATACCTCATGATACGCCCTTAGGGATTAGAATGAAGGTGACATTTCATGTTTGTTGCATGCTTCGAATGTGCTAGATGTCATGCTATAGAAACGTCTGCTTTGTAAAAAAAAACAAAAAACAAAAAAAATTATATTCAGTCTCACCATCAAATCCAATCTTGTTAATATAAGTGGCCTTTAGTTTCTTTTAACATTAAAAAGTTATTATTTTCTGTCAGTTTAACCATCATTGTGACTCATTGTTTCAGTTTACTTTGCCTAAATAAAAGTAGTGTCTGGATTTGGCCTTTAATTTAGCTCCAGTTTTTAAAATTTCCCCAAATATGTTGATTTAGGAATAAAAAAAAAAACCCACACTCTCTAAAGAAAGACTGATTGTGCTTTAAAGAACAGATAGGGAAAAAAATACAAGAGGAGAGAGAGAAGAGGGGCAGGGAGTAGATGGGAAAAGAAGGCAGGAAAGAGGAAGAGAAGAAAATAAAATATATTCAAATAGTTTTAAAGTTTTACTCTAAGTGTTCAATTTTCTTTGGCTGATATCTTTCTTTCATTTATTAATAGTCTGCCTGAAACCATTTGCCTTCTTTTACTTTTCATCATTTCAAAGTAGCTTTTTAATTACTTTCAATGCAGGAGTGATAGTGGGTAATGAAATTAAACTATGCTTTGTTTTCCCTTTTCTTTTAGAAGAACGCATTCATGGCTGTTTTTAACAATCAGACCTTGTGTGTGCATGCTTTCCTTACTTCCATGCTTTCTGCGGTTATCTATAGGAACCATCATCTGCTAGCAGGATCATGACAAATTGATTAGAAAGGAGGCAGCTTTTAGGCTCATGGTTAGTTGGCCAAAGCAGAAGATGTGAGATAAAGAAAGAAGGAAAGAAAGAAAAGAAAGAGAAAGAAGGAAGGAAAGGGAAAGGAAATCAAGGGAAGGGAAGGGGGGAAGGAAGAAAGAGAAGAGAAGAGAAAAGAAAACGGAAAAAAGAAAAGAAAGAAAAGAAAAGAAAAGATCCTCCATAGTAACAAACAGTGGTTTCCATTAAAAGCACAAAGGAAAAGAAATGCAGAAACATTGAGCTACTTCTTATTCTTTGGTTTGGTGCCTTCCACTCTATCCCAAATAGAGATACTGTCATCTCACTCTTCATAGGACATTTAACACTCTGTGGTGAAGCAAGAGGATACTCAGAGGAAGGTGGCTGCCAAAGTTAGTAGATGGAATATAAGTAGTTAATAATTTTCTTTGCAAAAAGAACTCTTCTGTTTCATGGGCAGCTGTACCACCATTTTTCCCTGACCCATCTCTCCCCTTCAGGAATTTCTTCTCCACTTTGTGCACACCCAGCCCTAGGTCTGCTGGCCTGATCTCCTCAGGTCTAGAACAGAGCCTCTACCTTATGTCCCCTGTGATAATTCTCATTCTCTACCAAGACACATTACCTTACTATGCCCTTGTCAGGTTTTAAATTACCACTCTTTTTATTTTGCAGTCATATTTAAACACTCCTCTGGCTATATGTTGTCCCATTCACCAAATGTACTCAGTATTACCACCTTCCCAAGACCTCCAAAATAGAGTTGAATCAAGTGCTCATTATTCAATGGCTACCTACCACTATTGCCAAATAGAATTTTTCTACGTATTATAGGTGCTTTCTCACTCTATCTCCTGTTTCGTGTTCTTGTTCTAATTTTCTTTGCTGATTTAAAATAAATACTGCCCTATTCAAGAGTGTTGGACTAATTTTAGCCTTGACATATTTCTTTCTTCTCCATTTCTCATCACACTCAATATCAGAACCCCTTGGTTAGTCCTTTTTTTTTCCCATTGCTCTATGAATATCAGCTTTCCTTAAAAAAAAATCTAACTATATTATTGTAAGATCCTTGAAAGCTGGAATTTAATCTTACAATTAAAAAAATACAAAATATGTAACGAAGTGTTGAGCTTACTTTTTTGACTTACTGGTTTTTTTTTTCTCTTTAATGATATGAAATTTATTGTCTTTTATAGGAAAACTCAAAATTGTTTCAAAATTAAGGAAAAATGACTTATTTCTGCTGACACAGAGCAGCTGGGAATTAAGCTATTTTCAATAAAATTATGTAATTTATTAGATATGTTACCTCTATTTAATATATAAAATACTGCAGTATCCAAATTCTGCAGGTGATCCTACTATGATCATATCGATCTTTATTAAAAACAAAAACTTTAGGGTGCCTGGGTGGCTCAGTTGGTTGAGCGACTGCCTTCAACTCAGGTCATGATCTTGGAGACCCGGATCAAGTCCCACATCGGGCTCCCTGCTCGGCCGGAAGCCTGCTTCTCCCTCTCTCACTCCCCCTGCTTGTGTTCCCTCTCTGGCTGTGTTTCTCTCTGTCAAATAAATAAAATCTTTAAAAAAAAAAACTTTAAAATTTTAGTCAAGAGACTATAGACAAACACTGATTTGGGGAAAATTTCTGGGATCATCATGACACCTATTAATGGATATTGTTGAACATTATCCTTCAAACTCACACATACACATACACTAACAATCATGCTCAAAAACAGAATTTCTATCTAGTTAAAACATAACATATTGAGTTATTAGGTTATTTATCATTATATATGCTCATATATACTTATGTATGCATATATTTATATTTACGTACATGTGTGCATATAAAAATCATTGATTAAAAAATATTTGTGGAAAATTTCCTAAAGCCAGATGCTTGAAATCAAAAAAAGTTGCCAGAAAACTGAAATAACAAGAATTTCTCATTTAATTAATTTTAGGTAAGTGTTTCTTACTCAAAATTCATTTGGTGTCAATTTTTTCTTCATCATATGGACTAGAAACAGTTGTAGTATTATAAGTTTGCATATTAAAATCACAGGTATCAGGCACCTGGGTGGCTCAGAGGGTTAAGCCTCTGCCTTTGGCTCAGGTCATGATCTCAGGATCCTGGGATCTAGGCCCATGTCAAGCTCTCTGCTCAGCAGGGAGCCTGCTTCCTCCGCTCTCTCTGCCTGCCACTCTGCCTATTTGTGATCTCTCTCTCCGTCAAATAAATAAATAAAATCTTTTTTGAAAAGTCTCAGGTATCTTCATCATATTCCATGAATTTAATTAAACAAACTGCCAAACTAATTATGGTTAGCTGTTTTTTAATATTATTTACTCATATTTATTAAAATGGTTTTATTACATTTATTTTTGTCATGTGAAATTTCCTGTTGGCCCACACCACCAAGTCTCAAAACTTTTAGAGGAGTCTGAGACCATTCAGAGAAAGTTAAGTGATTTTATTGGATTCAGATGATTTTGTAGTAAATCTAATCCCTCCTTGCAGTGATTGCTCATGAACTTGCTCTTGTGGTTAAAATATCATGAGGAAAAATTCAGCACTTCTTAAAATAGTATTTGTTAAGACCTCTATAAAGTGAGAATAGTGTTAAATGCTTATTTATGAAAGCTGCCATTTTGTATTTTGAGGCACAATAGTTAAACATTATAATTCACTATGGAAAAATTTTACTGTGAAGCTGTCTTATGCTGGAAGCAATAAGACCACACATTGGTCATAAACTTGGAAAAATTTCCCTAGTACAGTTATTCTCCTACCTGGTAAAATGACTTAATAATCTTCTATTTCTTGCATGCACTTAGATTGTTCTCTCCTCTGACCATTTTCATCTGAGATCCTTTGCTCTCATTTCTGTGTGTGTTGGAGGGGGAGAATGGATTCTATTCTCCATGCTCCAGTTTCAGACACCAATTCAGGCCCTTTTTGCTTTCATAAACAGTTTAGACACATGTTTTGTTTTTGTTTTTGTTTTTTGTTTGCATTGAGCCTCACTGGTCTGTTATGGAGAACACATGAAACTTTTCATCACTCTCTTCCTCCTTCTCTCTGGTCATCTACACCTCTGAGAAACAGAATTACAACCCAGGGTCACTGTGCAGAAGCATAGCACACAATTTGGCTCCCCTAGTCCTTCCTGCTGAAGGAGAGGGACTTAGGGATCTGATGATGTCAATTCCCACTTCAATTCATTCAAAGACTTACTATCTCCTTATTTTGGTATTCAAGGTCTTTTATGGTGTGATCTTTCTTTACCTTTCTAGTTTTAGTTCTCTCCACCTTTGATATCCATATGCCGTTAGATATATCAAATGCCTTTGAATTTCTTCAACTTGCTAGACTCTTTCGTTATCATGTCCTTCTCCATATTACTTCCCTGTTCTGGCGATACTGTCCTCTTCATTCATGTGGAAAACTCTGAGCTTTCAGAATGTGGCTATTTAACCTAGCTTTCCTTTGAATACCTTCTTGCATTAAAATCCTTCTTTCCCTGAATTAGACAGCTTCATTCTGTGTTTCATAGCATCCTGAACATACTTCTGTCATAGCTGCTGGTTACACTGGTAATTATGAGTCTAACTTGTGTTTTTAGGTCAGGGAATATAGCTTCTGTCTTTGTAAACACAGTGCATAGCATAGTGATTGACATACTATGGTCATAGAATAACATAGAATAAATATTTGTTTTGGAAATTATTTAATGAACAATAGGCATTTCTATTCTCAATTCTTAACTCATGTTGATTTTTGAAGAGATTGTAAAGATTGGGATCTTATGTCCAATTTTTTTTTTTAGAAAATATAATTACAAAGAGATACACAACTTATCCTTTCCTATACGCATATAGTAAAGTACAGATTCAGGGTTTAACTGATCTTTTAAATCAATATAGTAGACTGTATTTAACATTTTTTTAAAAGATTTTATGTATTTATTTGACAGAGAGAAACACAGCCAGAGAGGGAACACAAGCCGGGGGAGTGAGAGAGTGAGAAGCAGTCTTCCCACGGAGCAGGGAGCCCAATGCGGGGCTCCATCCTGGGTCTCTGGGATAATGACCTGAGCCGAAGGCAGTCGCTTAACCAACTGAGCCACTCAGACACCCCTGTATTTAACATTTAAACTGGGTTTAGATTCTAAAGTCAGGGGGAAGGATAGTTAGAATTACATTTCAAAATACCTCAGGGATTTGCCCTAACAGACTATGATACCGTTGCCATTTGGTCATTCCATCAAAGTACTGCAAAATGTTTCTGTTTCTTTGGTTGAGTCTTAAATGAAGTTGTTGACTTGAGTTTCTTATTGAATGAAATGTATATATCTTTAATCATGAAATCCTCTTTTGGCAAAATGAGATGCTCAAACTGAGATGAGCAAAGAGGAACCAACAGAGGGAACAGCAAGTAGGCTCAAATTATGTGTGTCAACTTAGTGCAGCTTACTGAGGACAGTGACAAATAGGATCATCTCTCCACCTAAACTGTGAATTTTTGACTTATTTTTCTTTTAACTTTTATTTTAAATAAATGCAGTTGAATTTGCATGGATTAAGTATTCGTGCAATGTAACTCCAAAGTTAAGGAATGAAGGGCATTTTTTTGGTCATATTCATACAAATACTTGTCACAGTTTTATGGATCCTTCAGGAAACATATACTTGTCGATATAAGTTAAATATATGTGCAGTAAGAAGTTGTGTGTGTATTTGTGTGTGCGTGTGTGTATATGCATACAGAAACTTGGGACCAGAGACAGATATGATTGTCATTGATTGTCTTTCTGACATAATTAATATGTCCAGAAAAAGCCAAAATCCATCCAAAATTAGAAAAGGTGAGCCCCAAATCATTCACAAGGCAAGGAAATCATATGTCTATTAGTTCACCACAACCTATGATGTTCTGATTACTTTAGTGATATATTAAATGAGAGATAACAGGTATAGTATCATCACAGTAACACTCTTTTCACATATAGCATCCATGAGAGAGAATTAGGAAACTTGGTTAATGAAAATGTTTCATTTCATTTTATTTTTTATTTTAATTTTAATTTTTATAATTTTTATTAATTTTTTAAATTTTTATTAATTTTTATTTTTCCCATCACCCAGCCACCCTATCTCTCCCCCCATCCCCCAGCAACTCTCAGTTTGTTTCCTGAGATTAAGAGTCTCTTATGGTTTGTCTTCCTCCCAGGTCCCATCTTGTTTCATTTTTTCTTCCCCCCCAAGAACCCCCGCCTTCCCACACAACAGGAATGACTTCCAAGTCATACAGAATCTTGAGTCATCTTAAAGCAAAGAGGATCTGTAAGAGTCTGGCAGAAATTTATATACTCATTCACTCAACAAATATTTTTTATGTATCTTATCTATGCCAAGCTTAAGTATAGGAAATGGAAGTACATAGTGAGCAAGACAGATAAGTTCACAGTTCTCCTAGAGCCTATAGTTTAGTGAGAAGGAAGAAAAAAATAATAAGTGAATATATAAGATGATTTCCATTAGAGATAAGCACTATAAAAAATAAAGGAAATTTGATAGACTGGAAGTGATAGGGCTATATAGCTTTTGATGGTACATCAAGGAAGGCCTTTCTGCAAAGGTGAAATATGAGTTCTGGATAAAAGGAGTCAGTCATGGGAAGTTTTGGGGCAAGAGTGACTGAAGTAAAGTGAACACAGAACTCAACGTGGAAACACACAGAAACGAGAGTACACTTTGCTAGTTGGAGAAAAGTCATTAGGTCTCAGTGCCTAGTCCATGTAGGTAGAGGAGCAGCAAACGACTGGAGAAATGAACACAGGCCAAGGATTGTATAACTGTCTGTAGGCCTTAAAAGGGGTTTGAATTTTATTCTAAGCACAAGTAATCAGGGATATCCTTGAGAACTCAGAAATCACCCCCAACAGGAGCTCAGAGTGGTATTGTATTATGTGCACACAATTCTATATGCAATATGTCACCTATCATTACTGTTCGTAGGCTTGGTGAGTCAGTATGGTCACTGATTAAGAAAACAAACTTTGAAATTCAACAGATAGGAATTTGAATCCTGACTTATTTCCTCAGTAGGTGTATGTCCTTAAGAAATGACTTAACCTTTCTAAATCTCAGTTTCCTCTGTAAAAATACATGATAATAATAGTACCTAGCTCTGAAGGTTCTTTTAATAACTAAATGACATAATTACATGAACCACAGAACTACACATAATACATGATAAAGAGTCAATAAATATGAATGATTTCATTATTATTATTATAACCAAAATAAGGAAGAAAGACAATGCCTAATGTGGCTCCAAACCATGCAGTATTCATGATATTTAGAGCATTTGTTTAATTTATTGGGGATTATAAAGTTGTCTCTTAGGTCTTGTAACTTTTCTCATTTGATAAGCAATATAGGTTTTTCATAGCCACTACAAATGCAGAAGCTGTTATAAGGAAAATTCTATTTTGCATACACACAAAAGGAGATAGCTAGCTGAATTTTGTATATTCTAAAAGGGCATCCCACCAGGGAAAATCTTCCTGTAAAATCATAGATTCGGAGTAAAGATGTATCCCAGAAAAATTTCTTTTAGTTAAATGTTTAGCTATGTAGATTATATAATATTTTTTTCATATTTCTCCCGTTAGGTGGTATAATATTCTGGCATTATTATTATTACTATTATTTCATCAGGGAGAATGATTTGAAGAATAGGTCTCAGTGTAAGGACAGAGGACTCCTCAAAGCAGAACTGCTCTTTTCCTCAGGGTGATAGAATGCGAAGAATTTCTCATCTACCTTTACTCTATCTTTTTGCTATGCTATTACATCAGAATGTAATTCTAATAGTAATCAAAACATTAATCATTCTCTGTGATTAAAAAAATTTTTAGGAAAAAATACAAGTGTTATTTTTCAATGCCAGCCTTTCTTATTATCCCAACATTTGAATGAAATGCATTTGGTAAATATCCTGGCTAATTCCATGTGTAATTGTTGCCAAAATATTTAAGAGTAGAGTTTCTTTTTTTCTTTTATTTTTTTTTTCCCTTTTTTGCCCTTTTCCCTGCCACTGTCAGTTATGGGGCCCAAATCAAAGTATCAGTTTACTAAAGAAAAAATATATTTAAACACACAAATAACTTCTTGGGTCACTAATTCTACAATACTGCTGGACAACGAAACCGCTCTGCTTGCAGGTATATTCACAAGGCCAGTAGAAAGGAAAGCTGATGATGTTGCTGAAGATGATGAAGATTTTGATAGCAGCTGTCCTCTATGAAACACTTAATGTGTGCTGGACAGTGTAACAGCCTATCTCTGTCTTTCTTTCTCTTTCTCACTTTCTTCCTGTAAGGCAAACAGACATCATAATTTCACTTTTATAAGTGAGCAAACTGAAACTGGTTAAATAGCTTGTCTAATACCACTTGTTAGTGAAGAACAGAGCCAAGATGTGTCCTAGTTCTGACTCCACAAAGTTTTTTCTTCTTCTGTATCACCTTTGATAATAAAGTGATGAGGCAGATTTGTTCAGCTACCTGCAAATGTAGGTTGATTTTTATTAACATTTTCATGTTTTGTGTTGATAATTAGGTTTCATAGTGGCTTTCATGGTTGGTATCTTTGTATCTCTAAAACCTCTTGTAATGTAAATATTTTTATTCCCTTTTTTTAAAAAGATCAACAACCAGTTCCAACTTAGTGAATATCCTGGTAACAGTGAAAGGGCTGCAGAGTTTTTATATTTACAATTTACTGTTTTGTTTTTCAGAATAGATTCTTTCCCTCCTAGCCACACTGCCCTTGGATTTGTGGAACTGATTATTCCTAGTTGCTGGTGAGGGTCGAGAAAGTAGGAACTCAACAGTGTTGAGTTGCAGAAATAAGATTAGACTCCTTTATTTGAATAGTCTTTCTGCTACTTTCACTTAGCAAATAGCTAAACATAGATGTTCATTACGTGAAGACAGGTGTTATTAATAAACCATTCAAATATGTAGAATTCTTGAAGATAACGATTTACTTGCAGAAGCAAAAGGTTATTATGAGCTCTGTCACTCTCTGAGCTGCTTGAGATGTGGTGATTTGAGCAATACATTACTCATAAAGATGGAGATGTGGAGAAGATCAGTGATGACGAACACCTAAAAATACTGTACTGAGACACTTTACTTTGAGAAAGTCATTTAATGCCTTCAGTAGCCCTAGATGGTAGACATATTAGGTGTATATTAATTCCTGGGGTGTAGGAAGTTAAGAAACTCTATAAGATGTCTAAGCTTGTAAGTGAAGGAGGAAGACTCTAACTACAAAAAAGTACCTACTCTAAGGCAACTATAAATAGGATTCCATAAGAGTTAAACAGAATTATATATAAAGCACTTACAAGTTAGCACTGCTTAAACTCTCTACTAGTAGCTATTCGTGTTACTGTTGTTTAGCTATCACTGCTACAATATGTGGTTATATAAAATTTTTTATTGTGAGTTTAAAGGGTACTTTCTCTCTTATTTTGATTATACATAAAGGAATACCTCCAAATATTTAAAGATGTAAGTGATTTTGCATAATCTCATTCTTATTCCTGGCCAGCTTTTGTATTAAATGTTGATGTGATTTTTATATATCCCAATGCATATCACTTAGATTTCTAGAAGAGATCTGTATTATTGATTTTAAAGATAAAAAGCCTCAGTGAAGATAAGCTTACACTGTGTAAAGCACAATTAACAACACCCCCATGGGATAAATAAAAGACAGAGATCAAGGCACCAAAGGAAAACACAACAACAACAAAAATTCCTTATTCATTACCACCTGATATTTATGCCATTTCCCTTATTCTGTTTATTGAGCTGGAAGGTAGTTGTTCAGGAATTACAGGTTTGTAGAGATTTAGGAAAAGTACTAGAAATTCTATTTTTTTAAAAATCTCCATCATAACCACTTTGTATTAAAGGTAGGCATGCAAACATGCAGGAAAATTGTAGGTCTCCTTGAACTTTGAGACATCCATTTTGGCAAAGGGAGAGGCACGCGTTTGGATAAATTTGTATGTGCCCCTTACATTTGGGTGCTAGTCTGAATGGCCAAACTTCAGAATTTTCACATTTTTTAATATACCAAGGTGGGTTCAGACAGCCCATTAGTATAAGGCGTATTTTTGAAACTGTTGACATTTGGCTACTGTTCTTTCATCCACTGTTCTGTAGTCTTGACAGAAACTTGGTTTAACTTGCAGAGAGAAAGTGAAAGACAGAGAAAGGTGTCTATATGAAATGGCCCGGAGAGAAGCAGAACTCCTGTAAGGCAACATGTAGGCATTGAGTGTGACACTGTATTAACCTTTTTAATGGATGTATGTAATAAAGTGACATGTAAATGGAGCACAAGGGGAGATATGACACTATATCTGGAAAAGGATAAAACAGTTGGTTGAATACTGGGCTATTATAGCAGTTTGCAAACCTTGGATAAACTCAGTCAGCGGTTGTATAATTGGTTATTCAATCCCGACCCTTGTTCACAGCTCAAAGCCAGGAACACTGAGACCTGTTGCCAATTTGAGTGAATATAGTGACTGTACTCGGCCGGGGCCTAACATTGGAGCCAGGCCTTTTCCTGTGGGCTGGTTTCCACCATGTCTGGGACTGGCTCAGTGACAGTGGGTCTTTTGTTGTGAAAGGCTGGCTGCTGCTCCCCTCCTTTGCAAAATGTCTAACAGCTACACAAATATAAGAAAATAGGAAAAGGGACTTACTGTAGCTTTTCTCTTAGTAAGTTAATGTGAAGTTATTAGTTTTCCTTTCTTTATTTTTTCTTTTTTTTTCTTACTTTCTTTTTTTTTTTTTTTTTTTCTCCTTTTTCTTTGCTCCTTTTTGGAGAAAGTCTGAGTTAAGTAAATCAACTGAAAGAGTGCTTGAGAAGCCTGCTTCTAGATAAGAATTGAATCTTGGTACTTCTTGGTTGGAATATGATATGTATGGATAAATTTATAGTAATTGGATTCACAAAAATGGGTTTCTGAATGAGATATTTTTACTTCTCCTTTCTCCTATGACGTTCATGTACTGAGAAGATTGTTTTTACTGAATATCCTCCATGACTGAAAAATATAACATGTTTATAAACCTATTGTGTATTTAACTTTATGAAAGCAGCACCCTCCCTTCTCTGCCCAAACACGCTGGAGAGAGACCAACAGACTAACCACTCACTGTTGCTAGTCTAGTAGAATTTGAAAAATAAATCAGGGAAGATTTTGATTTGAGTGTGTGGTATAAAGAATGCCCAGTCTTCTTACAGGGCCCAATTCATAAAGGAATCTCTAACAAGCTTGCAGTATTTGCCAGTTAGGTGCTGCTTACTGATAGGGAGACAGTTCCCAGCTGCAATCAATTATGCTTCCATTATTTCTGTTGTTTAAACATGCCTTGGAATACTAGTTCAGAGCATTTCACAAAGTGTATCTTAGTTCCAAAACAAAGTAAAGAGCATGTTGAAAAAACAACAAAAACGTTCTGAATCGTGACTTTTTTTCCTGAGAGTATTTATAATATCTTTGCCACCCCTCTTACCTCCTTGATTCCACCCCACACACCCAGCATTTATAAACTCACACACACAACACACAGTGTTTGATTTAATGCTGGGCTGCAATTCAATCAAGAGACTGCTGAGGTCATACAACATAAATGACCACAGTACCTCTTGGCTCCCTTATAGCCTTGATCACTCAGGGCTTTGTTTTTGTTAATTGAGTAGCCTCCTGCTGGGGGGAGCTCCTAAATATTTTGGACTATATGTCACTAAAAAGAAGTTGGAGACTAGAAGGTAGGGATGAGGGGGAGAAGGGGAGTTTTTGCAGTGGACAAGGGAAAAGGAAAGACATTGCTCTAAAACCATGACAGAACAAAGGAAAAAGAAACAAATTGTTTTTGAATAGAAAATTAATCATTGAAAAGGACTGGCTATTGTGAAGCAAACATAAAAATAGAGGAGCATTTAACTTGAAATATATGAGAAAAAGCACTATAGAAACTCCAACAGAGGCATTTAATGGAAAATACACCTGGCCATCTCATTATAAGTACATCCCTGGGAGCCAAGTGTTATGAGCATTAGTAAGAAGGTGGTATTATAAAAAATTTGATTATAATCAAGCTTAATGTATTTGAGGCTTAATAAAAGTATTGTATGGTGGTAGTATCATGGCATAGCAGAAACCTCTTAGTATTGGATTGTTCATAAGTTTTTTATTTCATAATGTTGATCTGTGGAGGTCTTTGCTTCCTGATGAGAAAATAGGAACTTGAATGAGAAAAGAGATCACAGAATCATAGACCGGCCCCTATTAACCCCAGAAAATGTAATTCAACATATATCTTATCATCTTAATCTCCCAAATATTCTTTTCTTTTAGATTATAATGCAATATTGTATATAACAAACAGATGTCTCCCCTAGGTCACTGTTTGTAATTTAGTAAATTGTAGGTGTCCAACTGGAGAGTCTAGAGCTGCTGGTGAAGAATGAATGCCTGAGATGCCTCATTAATTTAATGTAGGTAAGAGGCTGGTGGGCTTAAAGGATTTGGTAGTAGCCCCATTGAGAACTACCTAACTGTAATTCAAATAGTGTAGAATAAACTTTTTTTTCCTATTATTTTTCCCTTCCATGCTGTGAAACCTCGCTGATCATTATTTTTTAGGCATTTAATGTGTCACGACCAAAAAAAAAAAAAAAAAAAGCAGAAAGGCTGAAATATGTATGAAAACAAGAGTTTCGATTAAACCCAAATTAAGTATTTTTAAAAGGTGTTGGTTCGACGTTTTTATACAGCTCCGTTTGGCAAGGAACCCTTCACATTTTTTGAGATTTGGCTTCGCTGCTTTATAATTTTGAGGGTGCTGCGCTATAATCTGAACAATTTTCTGAGAAGAAAAGAGAGAAATAAATAACCCAGGTTTTACATCCTGAACTCTGGACCAGAATAATAAATCGACACCTACTGTATAATTGGGAAACCTGTTAGATTATGTATCTACTTTAATGTAATTTAAAAATTTTGGAAATATTCTCATAAAGAATTTAATCCCCTCATCAAACAAAGTAATTTCTCTCTCACTCTTTGGTAGCTGCCATGGAACAGTGATGTTTTTCCTTTCTCCCTTTAGAAATGAAACACTTTAGGGTTTTTTTTTTAATTTCATGAACATAAATGGGGTTTGTGTGTGTGTGTGTGTGTTTGTTTTGTTTTGTTTTAGATTTTATTTATTTGACAGAGAGAAACACAGCTAGAGAGGAAACACAAGCAGAGGGAGTGAGAGAGGGAGAAGTGGGCTTCCTGCTTGCCCGATGTGGGGCTCGATCCCTGGTCTCCAGGATCATGACCTGAGCCGAAGGCAGTCGCTTAACCAACTGAGCCACCTAGGTGCCACCTCATGAACATAAATGTTAAATAGATAATGCACCTTTTAACATTAACCTTTTTGAAATAATGAAGATCAGCTTTGATTAATATTAATGTATTGTAAACCCAAGTTTAGTTTACCAAATTTCTTGCAATAAATTATTTGCCTTCAACAAATAGGATCATAGACATCTACAATACTTGGAACGATTTATTTGTCATGCTTGTAATTTAACTGAAGATCTCAACTACTATTATTGGAACACTTTTAATTCGTAAAAATGATTAAATATGTGTTTCTAATTTATCATCATTGTTCACAATGTTTTATGTGAATCTTCTTCCCAGAGGAATTACAGGATTTTTCTAAATAGTTGAGGGCAGAAGGCTTTTGATAACCATCTTTAGGATTCATCCTGATGCTCACTTTGGATGGGAGGTCTGATGTCCTGTAACAGAGACCCTGTGGGGTTTAAACATATTCTGCACCTTTTTGTGAGAACTGAGATAGCAGCTTCCTGGGGTTTTCATGTCCCTCAGGGAAAATTCCCAGAGATATGAACACTTTTGAATTTCTGACATGTGCAACAGAGACTTTGTGGCTTTTGAAAGACCATTCTCAAGTTTGTAAAAACTTGCTCTCTGACCCTGAGGTCAGAAAATTGGGTGTACTGGATTCACCGTACTGGATTCATCCATCCTTTGGGGATGAAATATTGGCCTGTATCTTAATTTTTTAATTGCTGACATTTCATTGTCCTTCACCAAATTCTCTAGGCTGTTCTAAAATAAGTTCCCTCCCCCACCCACCTTTCTTTATTTTATTCTATTAAATCAGTGAGCAATTAGGAAAGCATGGGATATACATTGTAGTGTGGTGAACAGCCCTTGAGCTCTTCCCACCTCCACCTGCTTTTTCTCTTTGGGTACATTTCTGATGAGGTATCTACAAGATAATTTAATATCATAAATTTGGTATTAAATATATAATATGTGAAAGAGAAAAATTTAAGGGATATATATATCTCATGGGAGTTAAGTTGTTCAATGATTACTTCAGGAAAGCTAAGCACAAGAGAAAGAAGGGGTATTCAACAGATTCCTCTTTTCTATTCTCTCTCCCTAGATATTTCTCTGTCCTTTCAAATGTTTTCCACTCAGTTATTAGATTTGAGACATGTTTCTATAGATGCCATAAATTGATATTTTTAATTTTTTTTAAATATTTTATTTATTTGACAGAGAGAAACACAGCCAGAGAGGGAACACAAGCAGGGGGAGTGAGAGAGGGAGAAGCAGGCTTCCCGCCGAGCAGGGAGCCCGATGTGGGGCTCTATCCCGGGTCTCCAGGATCATGACCTGAGCCGAAGGCAGTCGTTCAACCAACTGAGCCACCCAGGCGCCCCCAATATTTTTAAGAACATAGAAAAAAGGGTGCCTGGGTGGCTCGGTTGGTTAAGCAGCTGCTTTTAGCTCAGGTTGTGATCCCAGGGTCCTGAGATCCACATAGGGCTCCCTGCTCAGTGGGGAGTCTGCTTCTCCCTCTTCCTCTGCTGCTCCCCCTGCTTGACTCTCTCTTTCTCTGTCAAATAAATAAATAAAATCCTTGGAAAAAAGAGTGTAGAAAAATAACAGCAATGCTTCTGTGCTATAGAAATTCCTATTAATTATATTCAAGGTAGAGATTATTTTCCTTTCTACCATTAACATCCTTTCCAGTATTAATAATTTGTTGTCCTCCTGTTCCTTAAAATGAATAATCAGGATATTGTCCCCCTCATTCTTCTCTGATTTACCATATTGCTTGCAATGTTATTCTACTGTTCTTCTCTGAACCGTAGTTCTCAGCCATGAAAAGAGGATGCCCTGTCATTTAGCTAACATCTTAGGAGCTTCCCTTTTTTCTTTGCTGCTTACATAAACATAGGTACCTCTCATACTATGTGTGTAACACATTACTTTGAAGAGTATATGTACATGAATATACATGTGGTCACATGATTAATGGTCCCTTATTTAAGATTTTTAAGTAAAATTTTTGTTCCCCGTACTCCAGTAACAATAATTTTCCCCCTTTTCCATAAATAAAGCATATATTAGCTCCTGGTAGTTCATTATTGCATTTCACTGTGACTTTTTTTTTCCCCTTTGAATTACTATAACTCATTGAGTTGTGAAATAGAAAACTATTAGGATGCATTTGAATTTTTTCTTGATGTTTAAATTATTATTCAAATGACATTGTGATGTGAATAAAATTCTCTTACCTTTCTGTAAGAAGAATTCAATATATTCTACTTCATGTCTTAACAACTTGAAAAAAGTTTTCAAGTTTCTGAAAATGTGGTAGAATGTCTTTATCTATATTGCTATACCCCAAATTGATGTCTCCTCATCAAAAAATTAGCTCAGGTATTGGGAAAGTGCAATATCCTGGGACTCAAACAGGGCAGGAAGTGCCAGACTCCCCAATGGCCCTGGAATTTTACATTTAAAAAAATTTCCCTGTGACTATGAACTTCAAGGGGATAGGATCTACTTCTGTTTTGCTCCTGTTAATATTCCTATGCCTGCAAAAATATACAGTACCTACTCCTTGTTGAATTAATCCAGTCTACTATTCCTATCCATATACTTATCTTTTAATTTAACTTTACATTGATAGTGTGACTTAATTCATATTATTTTCCTAATTACAGACAAGATGAGAAATTGGCCCTATTTTTGGAAAGGATTGCTTAGTAGACTTTTTTTTTATAGCTGGTTTGATTGATAAACAGACTATTTTTGAACCCTTTATGGTAATACTACAGAAGCAGCATTTAAGAAAAAGTCTCTCAGCACATTCTCTTTACCATTCATTACTGTAATAATTAAAATAAGGCATATTCTCTTTGTTTTTACTTTAAGAAATGAAACAATAAAAGAGAAACTAAGTGACACCATAGCAATTTGATTTAACATGTAATGTCTGGTCACTGTTAGTCCCCCTATCCATCCCAGGAGACAGTGAATTTTTGGAGGTGTGGTGGCCACGTCTTACTGCCTATCACCATGCCCAAGTAGCAGCTTAATAGATGATTGTTAAGAAATGAACAAATAAATGGATGGAGTGTAACACTTCCTGATCTTCTGTGTGTATGTACATGTGTGAACTGTGCAAAATAATGAAAAGGGCAGTATCTTGTTTAAAAGCAGTCTGATAGCTCTGATAGTACATTATGCCACTAAAAGCAAAGATAATCATTTTGTATACTCATTCAGTTACGAATTTAAAAGACTATACCAATAGATTCTCCATGCCCAGTTTTATACCCTCTGACTTTTAACATTGAGAATGCCAAGTCTCTGATGATACAGGATACGTGAAAAACAAACTCTGCTTTTCCCTTGTTCTATTTATCCAGACTTCTTTTTTGTTTGTTTCCTTTTTGTCCCCCCTCCCCAACTTGTTCTTTCTTAAATGAAAATGCTTCTTAAAGAGAACTCTTACAGGTTGATTTGTTTGGTTCTTCTGCCTTTGCGGGGGGGGGGGGGGGGATCCAGCATTTCATAGCTAACACAGGACTGTAGCTTTCATTGTTGATTAGATAGTGTCAAAGCTTGTGAACATTAAATGCCATTTTGGAAATAAAAGTATTGTATTTTCTCATCTAAAATTACTCTAAAAATGACGCGATCCAAAATCCATGAAAGGTTATGAGAGACCAAATATAACAAGTTGTTAAGGCAGATGGACTACTTTGGTTGAGAAGGATATGTGCAAATTTAGATATATGATTCTAAGCAAATCAGGGGGATATTTTTCTTAATTTTAAAATCTGATGCTATGTAACAGAACATAAAAATATAATTTGAATCGTAAGTAGCTTTTCAGCTCAACTGTTTAGCTACCTGCACATCACAATCTCTGATTTATCATATGAATCATGTCAGTTTTTATTGTTCATATCTTTTCAGGCATCTGGCAAGCTGAGATTGCGATTTGTTTTCACATATGTTGTGATAGAGAAGATTCAGGATGTGTAGTGGTCTAGCATCAGGCTGTATGCGCTTTAATTCTCACTTCCAGTGGTAAAACATTCTGTCAAATTTTTAAAGTATTGGAATTCTTATTCTAATGTATGTTAAGCGGTTTTCTGTTTCTATGCTTTTTGTATCTCCTTTATCATCCTTACCACGCACTTTCACAATTTTAGACGACAACAACAACAATATTGTACAAATACGATCATTAATTTCATTTTCATCATGGTCTTAGATATCTAATTAAATGGATGATTATGTGAATATACTCTTTTATAGTAGGGTAATTGCTTCATTTATGATTCAAATACCTCCTTAGGTGATTCTTTTTTTAAATATATCAGTAGGCATATATAATTTGCTTAGAGCTATGCATTCTTATCTTTACTACACTGCGATATGTTTAAGCTACCTTAAACTTGTTTGTAAATTTGTCTTGTGAAACTAAAACTTTGTGTTATATATGTCTGATTCTCATATACCTTTTGCTATGACCTAGTTCTTATGATTTGTCTTCTATTTTTCTTTCTTCCTCTATCTCATATATCCACAGTAGAGAAAATAGTATTTCATATAAAACGTATGGAGACTAAGTTTTGTTGTAATCGGTGTCTAAGAAAGTTGGTTATTTGGTGACTAAAATAGAAAGAGGTAGTCATGAAAAATTTTGGGGGGGAAATGTTTTAACTT
Source organism: Spilogale gracilis (assembly GCA_004023965.1). Taxonomy (NCBI): domain Eukaryota; kingdom Metazoa; phylum Chordata; class Mammalia; order Carnivora; family Mephitidae; genus Spilogale; species Spilogale gracilis. Next base: position 82,406 of record PITA01002005.1, read on the forward strand.
TTTTAAGTTGACTATTACTGATACATGCAAACATCTCCCTCCCAAATTTTTTTCCATCACATTACTTTTACTTTTCTATTGAACCCCTCTTGCCTTAGTAACCCCTGGCTTCCTCCTACTCTCCACCGTCACCCCTCTTATTGTAACGAATGACTACAACTTAATTCATGTCTCCCCACCCACACCTTGCTGACATCATAAATTATTTGGATACAAATGGACAATATTCATTAGCTGTGCACTTTGCTGAAAGAGCCTTACACAGGAATGCTGCATTCTCTCATTTTTATTAAAAGTTAAAATGCTTTTGCTGTCATGGGGGTTGGGGTGAGTTAGCCATGATAGAGGACAGGGCTACGGTGCTAATAAATAAAAATAATAACTATTACCTCTGGTTGAATGACCCTGGGAAAAGAGCACTACAAAGCTATTTGTCCTTCCCTTTCACTTGTCAACAGCACTGGCTTAAAAGCTTTAGCCATTGTTGAGGATGTAATAGAGCCTATGAAAAGTTAGAGAGACAACTGTCCAAAAAAAGAAAAAGAAGGCAAAGATTAGTTGAGTATTTTTATGTATTTGTGCTGTTTTGGGACGGTTCATACTATAACCTCCTGGAAGGGACAACTACCCCTATCTCTTATGATGCTACGCCTTTTTCTGTATCATCTTTATTGACATGAACCAACAAAAAAATTCACAGGGATTTTAGATAATCAGTGAAACTAAGGGTTGTGGGTCATTACCATAAAAAAGGCAAAGATAGAACTATCATCTTTTGATGAGGTTTTTGAATTATGTGTTGTTCAGTGATGGGCAAAGTGAATCATATGCATATATATTTCATTTGATTTTTGAAACAGTTCTTTTGGGTTGTCTTATATTAAGTTGAAGTTGTAATGTTAGTAACATTTTTAAGTCTTACTGTGTGCCCAGTGGTGTTTTAAGGGATTTAATAAAGTATCTCATTTAGTTATTTTGACAGTCCTGTGTGCTAAGTGCAGTTATTATTCCCATTTACAGATGAGTCAGTTGAAGCATAGCGAGGTTAAACTACTTGCCAAAGGTTGCAAAACTAGTAAGTGATGGAGTCAGGTTGTATGACATTAAGGCTTTTTTAGTGTTCAGTAGCACAACATTAGTGAGATTTTGTGCATGAGGAATACCTCTTTGCAACTCTGTTTTGAAATGCTGCCCCTAAACTACTTAATGTTATTTTTGCTGGCATCTAATTTTTGAAACAAGGACAAAGCAGAAGTGTTTCCTGGAAGTATACTTAACCTTCTGAGTGATAGAGTAAATAAAACCATATAGCTTCCCGAGTCTTCCTTTTTTTTAAGTTAGAAAATATAGAGCCGTCTTGTGAGGAGTAAACCCAAGCTTATTGAGATGTAGCAATTATATCATATTGATTAAGACATGTTTAATCATGTGATGAGAAAATATTCTTTTAAAATACAGTACAAGATTGAATATAATCGGGCAGGTATGTTACTAGTTTCAGCTTGTGCAACGAGAAAATTTAAGCTTATAAGTATTGATTTAAATATTGCAATATTCCAAAAACGGGTTGCACATTAAACATTTTAAACTTGAGTCAGCAGGCCAAATTCTTTTTTTCATTGCTGTTAACAAGCTCTTATTAACTTTCAAGTGGAAACAAACAAGTATTTTGGCACCACTAAAGTAAAGTATTTGTAGAGCTTAATTCACTTTAGGATAATTACATATAAAAATGAGGCTTATTGAAATTCTAATGCTTTGGAATTTCAGATGTGTTTCTCTTGTGTGTTGTGGTATGTGTTATTTTTTAATGTTTCCTAGAAGAATTTGACATTGTCCGTGGCAGACTAGCTGTAGTGTCTGGGTAATGGGAATGTTACAAGGCCCTGTGGTCTTCAGTGGACAAATAATTTTTCAGATATATAAAAAGTTTTACATTATTTCCATTACATTGTTTAATATTTGCCTCAAAATGTTGTCTAGGCCTGTGCATATTATCAACATGAATTAAACTCTTATAGATAAATGATTTCTAGATTTAGCCCAATCTTCCCCCTCAAAAATAATCTTATTCTCGGTAACTGAATAATTAAATAGCAACGCAATGAACTGGAATTAGCTTTTTGATGAAAAATATATTTGGCCAAGTGTTCTACTTGTGTTTATTCTTCAGTCATCAAGTGAAAGCTTGCAAGGGGAGAATAAAGGTTAACAATACCTAATTCAAACAGAGATCACTCACCCAGGTCAACTCTCATGGAATAATTGTTTAAAACTAGATGAGGCGAATAAAACTGAACTAACATTTCATTTTTGAAACGTTTGACTGTTAGAAGAACATGTTATTGTGTGTGACATATTGAAAAGAACACTGAACCAGAAGTTAGACTTCAGGTCTTACCTTTATCATTAATTAGATTTATGATCTGAGGCATATTTTAACCTTAGTTTACAATTTCAGTCTGTAAAATGAAGAATTAGGTCTGGACTACTTATAACCCAAAATGTATTGAGCAAAGCAGTCATCTCCCAACACCAATTTCCTTGATCAGATATTTAAATGACACTATATAATCCATAATTCACTTAAGGATTGACAGTCTCTTAGCCTATACATAGATCTAAATCTTATAGAAGTGAAATGTAAATTTGTGGAATGTAATTAGATTAACATGACAATGGAATGTTTATTTTGTTTGTTTTGGTTTTAAGTAACCAGTTGGTGTTCCATTTATATCCAGTGTGTTTTATTTAGTAAATTACTTTTAAGAAATGCTTATCTAAATGATATCTAAAAATCCGTACAGGTTTAAAATTCTGATTCTACGATGGGTGTGAATAACCAACATACGCTTTTATTTCTGGACTTTGAAGAGATATTGCTGTATTTTGAAGTTTAGACATACTGTTGTTCCTTCCAAAAGACAACTCCCATCCCTAAACGTGCACCCTGTCACATGTCAGGAATAACACAGCTTAGGTTAAGCTACAAAATTAAAGTATAAACAGTGGTAGATTTGGTAAGACCTAACCCTGGGGACTTTGTTTAAAAAGTCAAATTATTACACATACATATTTTTTGCTTGTTCGATTTTTCAATGAGCTCTGCCACTGCAGCTCAAGGGAGATTAAGGGAAAAAACCTACATAAACACAAAGCAAAAACCTCAGCTTGGGTGTAAAGCTACTGCACTGGAGCGAATGCGGTTTAATTCTTGGCACTGGCAGCTTGTTGGAGAATTACAATATGTTGGCATGAGTCTCTAAGTCTCATTGTTCCAGATGAGGGAGTCAGTCTTAAGAGTGTTTGGCACTGAAGGGAGAAAGGAGTGAGAGTTATAGGGAATGAACAGGCCCTAAAGAGGCAGGATGCTGTTGTAACAATGGCTGGCACAGTTGGGGGGGCCATTCACTGGTGGGGATTGCCATAAGCATTGATGTGAAGAAACATATGTGAGCAAAAGAGGCAAGGGTGAGGAGGGAAAATCAAGCAAACATATCAAAAGGGTCCTGATAGCAGAGAGAGACAAAAGTAATCCAGTTAGACTCATTGTAATATTAATGGCTCGACTGATAAGGATATCTGTCATCACCCTCTAATTTATCTTATAGCTTATTTCTTACCATTTATTTTATTTTTTTATTTTAAAATATGTACATATATATCTTTCCTTTAAAGGAACAGATCCCTGAATTAAAAGGCCCTGGTTTTGTATTCCCTCTGTTCTACTCTTTGCCAGTTGATGCTGGGAAAAGCATCTTTCTGAGCCTTAGTTTTCTCATCTGCAAAATGGGTGTAATAACAATGCATGCCATTGACAATGCTGTTGTATCTGATAGCATTATGTAAACTGAAATACTATGCAAGATTATTGAGCTACTATTGTCTCTCACACTTATTTTAATATAGGGAGCACTAGTTTTTATTTTGACCATAATTGTGATACTTCAATGTTGGAGAGAAGTAACTCTTGGGAAAATCTTTAAAGATGCTTATAGTAAAACTGTGGCACTTCTTAATGTGAAAATGATGGGTAATCCAGAATTTGAACTTTTGGAAAATAAGTATGTCCACAAACATACTATACCTACCCAGAGTATAAAATACAATTCTACATGTATTAAACACACACACACACACACACACACACACACACACACACACACACAACACATCTCATTTTAGAACATGGAATACTTAATAGATAACTACTATCTTTTTTAGTCCATAAACACCGAAGCAACACTTACATAATTGCGTCAAATTTCACTTTAAGCACATTCACACATTTAATGAACAGGTGTATTATAAATATTGGGATTTTGCCATTTGGTATTTTACAGTTCTAGGCATTTATATTCTCTGGATTATTTACCGTTTTCAGAGAAATTCAGTCATTGGTACCCGTGCATCTACTGTGTTCGTTACGACTATTGTGTACTCATCATTAACCGTCTTCATTAGCATCCACGGTGAAATCCGTTCTTAACCATCTCTTCATGAAGGACCAGTGGAGACAAACTAGGACAGTAGCCCTTGGAGGAATACTGGATGTGGATTTGCTTAAAGCTCTTTATTTTATAGTAGTTCAGATAGAGAGGTGAAGTGGGTGAAATGATTATTCTTTTGGTCCCCCTGTCTTTGGGATCCACTAGGTTGAACTTAGCTTCGTACGGGCAACTTCTCAAAATAATCTTCTGAATTAGATATTGGTGCATTTGTTTACCACTTAAGAAACCAAAGCTTAGGGAAATATCTAATTCAGAAGATTATTATGAGAAGTTTGAGATCCCACATGTAAAGGACCTGGTACACTGCTTAGCACTTAGCCCTCAAAATAGTAGCTATCATTATCATTTCATTGTTGACAAGAGAGTTCAGAATTTGTAGGCAAAAACAAAACAAAACAAAACAACAACAAAAAAAACTTACTTCAAAAAGTCAACTCTGCCATTACACTTTGTGAGACCTCAGACAAGTCCTTTTTTTTTTTTTTTTTTTTGCTTTTTGCTTTTGTTTTTAACCTGTGTGATGGATATAATAACACAATCTGAGTCTTCAGGTATTTACTATGATTACATTGAGAGACTACAGACAGTACAGACAGGTAAAAGCATCTAACACAGTTCATGGCACATAGGCTACTCAGTAAATGTTTATTGAATCTGAATTTAAAATATATACCTAGTCCAAGTTGCAAATATCAGTGTCTTTATTCACCCACAGACATGACATCCCGGGTTAGATATGTTTCTGATTTTATATCTTCCCAATTATTTGGTCTTAAAGAAGTTACTCATTTTTCTGGAGTCAGGTACTTGAAAAAAAAGTGGCTCTGTATCCTAGCCTTCTATCTTTATGTAAGTTAATAAAGAGGCCAAGAATGTTCTGCAGGTTTCAGAATTCTGGCGGCTGTTACTTCAACTCTGCAACTTAGACAGAAGACTTCTGTTTCTTTATGAGCACACTACAGTGAATATTTTGTCTAGCTGCAGGGGAAAAGCTTTGTCACGGACTTTGCAGACAATAGCCTTAAAAGTAAAATGGTCTGCTTTTGGTGCGGGGAGGTTCAGGGGCCTATTGTTGGTGCACAATGGATTTCTATTACTGCATTCCTGCTTTGCAAAGGTTTGTTAGCTTTTAATGACTGACAGTACTCTATTGCAAATACCGTATTGGCTATGCCCTGTTTACATGCGACTCAAGAATTTTTGTGGAGTGCTGGAAAAAAGAAACAGTGGTGTTTGTTTGACCTACTCTGATAAGGTTTAAAAAATGATTTCGCTCATGAAGTGTTTACAGGGAATGTAGAAACATTGGAAATCCGTGCAGAAGTATTTTAAAAAGTTACTTCTACAGCCTCAGTGAACAGAAATATTGATTACAGTAAGAAGAGATTTAAGCCATTTTATTACTCAGAATTGTCATTACTGTTTTCAAAACCACTATGGTCCAGAAAGAGAGATATTTTAAGAAAAAGTAATTTCTTAAGATCTGTCTTCCTTAAAATGTAAGAAATGGAGATACCTTGTTAAAAAGGGGAAAAAATATATCTTACACATTCCGTAGTAAATTGCTTAGTAAATGTGTACAGGGTAATTGTAGTAGGTGTGTGTGTGTGTGTCTGTGTGCACATATATGCACCATATATATAGACTAAAGACTATGTAAAGTAGTAACCATTCAGAGCCTTTCACCAGTTTATTTTCTGTACGTTTTTGACATCTGAAGAAAAAAACAAAACATTCCATATTGTCATGGTTTTTCCAAGGAAATTTCACCTCCACTTTGTTGAAAACTCCACAGGGGCTTTGTGACTCAGACAACCAATGGCTGTAAGATGGAGGCCTGAGAGAAGTAGATAGCATTAGCCAAAGATGATGATGATGCCTTAAAATGCATTTTACTGTGGGGAAAATGAACCAGTTTCTAATAATCTTATGGTCTCTAGGCCAGACGGTCCCTTTGATAAGTTAACATGTACTCCCTTTATGCTCCTAGTAGGGGGTAAACAAATGTCTGAACAAACACAAATACACATAAACACCAATGTGGAGAATGGCAGGGTATGTCTTAGATCCAGATAATAAGTATGGGTATTGTTATTTAGATGGAGCATACTGGGACACTTATCTTTTAGTACACTCCATTTTCTCACTGAATGCAGTGCTAATCGTGGGATTGAAAGCCATTGTAATTGTGTACCCATCTAAATGCTGACAAGAATATACAATTACATTGTTTGGAATTGAGTTTAATGTTTGGGAGTTTTATTAGCATTTATGTTTACTTATACATTAAAATTCAACACAAAAGAAGAGGTCAAAAACCATGTGATATATAGAAACAAATATCAGACTAAAGCATAACCTTGTTCTTTAAAATATCTGTGCCCTGTCTCAATACTGGGCATTTTAAAAGAATGTGAGACAAATCTGAAATAAGTAAATAATAGGTTTCCATTATAGGCATTACTCAGTTTTCTGGATTTTGCGATCTTTATAAAGCTTTTTTTATACCAACTTTTTTTTTCCTTTTTTTTTTTTTTTAGTGTTCACAATACTGGCAAATCTTTCCACAGTGTGCTTACCACCATACGATGTTAAACACATATTATAAAGTGGATGTAATTGTAAACACACAGAGGGATATAATTACATGTAGCAGATTTAAGAGCTAATTCTTTGCCTTTTTTTTTTTGCTCTGCATTTTATCAACATAATTATTTTTTGACTGCAGACTAACACCCTGAAATTGACAAGCATCTATTATAGCAGGAATTTGTTCACCAAATTGAAAAACAATGAACTGCAGGTTTATATGTACCCATTGTCATAAAGAATTAGTACGGCTTTGTTCTGCAAGAGGAAAAAGCTAATGGTTTTGAAACAGCAGGTGACAAAACACATTCTCCCCCCCACACACACACTTATCAGTTTGTTGATGAAGTCATTATGAACTGGGGCCCGGATAGGGATGGCCTTATTTTTAGCAGATAGACTTTTAATGAGCTGCCTTGTAAAGACAGTCATGTTGATTTGCTTACATTTTTTTTTTCTTTACTTAGAAACCCCTAGTATTGAAAAGCTACTCTCAAAGGACTGGAAAGACAAACTTCTTGCAATGGGATCAGGGAACTTTGGTGAAATAAAAGGTAATGTATTTGCCATTATTTTGATCCAAAATGTACAAAAATGAAGTTTATATTTTGAAATGTAACGGTGATACGGTGCTTCTCCCTACCCCCCCATCCCCTCCTGCCCCATGTGTTCTCTATCTTTGGTGTTTCTTGGGTCTAGCTTGAAAGTGGATGTATCAGGGTTCTTATTTTTTCATTGTTTGTGCCTTATTATATAAATGGAATGTCATTTTAACAGAATTGTCCCATTGTATCTTCAAAAGGCTTTGGTTTTCATCATTTAAAAAAAATTAAATGATATACCTTTTAAGTAGGACTGTATTTATATCAAGGTTAAAAACTGCCCATTATGAGATGATTTTATACATTCTACATATTAGAAGTGCGGATGTACATAATCTGTTTTCAAAACCAGAAAGGATGAATGGAGAGAGCTTAATAAAAAGGTTGTTTTTTACTAACGAGAGCAACATTTTTGGCTTGGTTTTATTTGAATCTGACATTACAGACAACTAAGAGAAAAAGTCTTTATGGACTTTGTGATACTGAATATTCAGATCTTAATAAACTTTTACTAATTACAGTGGGAGAGGGTTTAATTTCTAATATAATAATAGAGACAAAAGGTCGTTTCAGTTCATTTCAAAGTGTGTTTTCTCAAAGCCTAGTAGGCAATCTATGGTTTTCTATTTGTTGCCAATAGCACCGTTGATTCTGAGTTCTAAAGGATTAATTTTGAGAAAAAAATACTTATTCATCAATATTAAAATATTTAGTTATATATTACTCTATATTTTTTGGTAGAAGCTGAATATATTTAAAATATCACCAGATTTATATTAATATACATGTAGAAATATGTGTATAAATAACTTTTTTGCATATGTATGTATGGGCACGTGTTCTCCTGATAAAAAAGGCAATTGTCTTTCCTACGGCTCTCCTACATTGGAGCATCCTGTGGAAAAGGCAGGCCCCTAGGATCTCAGCATTTGGAAACTTCCAGAAAATGCATTTCACTTTTCATCCGTTCTGTTTGAAGTTTACATATATTCAGGTTATGATTAAATTTGCCTTGGTGGTGAGAATGAATGTGTGCTAATCAACACATTCAGTAACCAAAATCTGTAATGGAATCAAATTCAAACAGATAATACTTTAAATGCCTTAAAGAGCTTGAAGACCAAGTTTAAAGAGAACAGAGAAATTTCTGTTCCGAGGCAGCAAATCCTTTATACTATTATGTTGGATTTTTAACCCATTTGCACCCGAGATACAGGATATGTTCTCTCCAAGGTTCTTTATTCTCCTCTGACCTAGGTGGTAACTGAGAGTAGAGCAGAGAACACCGCCTGTTCCAAGCCTTGTGATCTCATTCCATTGGAGGACAAACATTTTTCCCTCCCTCGTTTTCTTCACAAGTCAGACTTAAAAGCAGCCACCGCAGTGATGATAAGCTTGGAGGAAAGCAGCTCCGCTCTCCTTTCAGGCTTGCCTGTGGGGTTAGTTCAGGAAGCTGTAGTACGGTCAAAAGAAGTCCCTTCTTTAATTTTGAGTTTTTTAAGCTCCACGTTCAGAGCATAAGTTTGGTTATTGTCCTCTGGTTCTGTTCAGAAAGCTGTTTTCTGATGCATTTAAAAAGCAACTGTGGATCTTTTTTCTGTTGGGGGCATGATTATTAGGTGCTTGGATAGGTTTGGCAGAAAACTGGGAAAATAGTGCTGGCTTACTTTTCCTACTGACTGCCCGTGACAGTAGCAATTACTCTCCATTGTTCACAGGTGGCGAGAAAGTGGAAAGGATACAATAGTGGGTAGCCCTCTGGGGGTAAATGAATTTGACTTAATGGTTCTTGGGGGGTCAGACACTATGATTATGCCATGCCCAGGAATGTGGTTTTCATACCACCTCAGAAGGAGTTATGTGAGAACAATGGATTAGTGTTTGGCAGCTTTTTTTTCTTCTTTTTTTTTATGAAGCAAATAAAGGTGTAGGTCTCGTGTATGCGTGCACTGTTTTGGGTTGAGATAGGGAAGGATAAGTGTGAGCTTATTTTTAATCTAGAAATATGAACTTATTCAACTATTAGGTGATTAATGATAATTGAGAATAATATATTTAATAGACTCTCTGCATAGGTACAAACTTTACAGTATTTACCAAGTCTTATCCATTGAAACTTTTCTCCTCTGTATACACTGGTCAGTTTTCATTTAACTTTTAATTAGTTCCAGAAAATGTGTGAGTGAATGAGTGTGTGTGTGTGTACGTATGCAAGCGTGAGTGTGTCCATTCTTGAATAATCTAAAACTATAACCAAGTGTGGCTGAGCTCAATTCCTAAGCCCCGGCTCCAAGTTGTTACACGTGAATTACTTTCAGGGCATTTGGACAAAGGTTAATATTATAGTTTGGCAAAGTTCAAAGAAGTGTTTCTTGCTATTACTATTTAAAAACTTAAAATGATACTTTTAAAAATAGGGAAATAAATAGCATTTGGTTTGGACATTTTAGCTCTCTGTAAATAGTTGTCAGACCCACTTAGAGTCAATCTCATTTTTCAAGAAACAATGTGGGTTAGTAAAGGTCATCCACTTCTGAGAGCATAAAATTATTTTTCACGTTAGATTATTCTGCCTGTTAGAATTTATACCATTTTATGGTCTGGTACTTTGGAAATGTGAAGTAATTAGGTTTTAAAGTTACATTTGAAACAACCCTCTGAAAAAACATCCAAAAAGGACACCAGATCCAGTTTTGCAGAACGAAACCGCTTGACTGAAAAGCTTGGCCAACCATTAATATATGTGTCTCCACTGATTAGCTGCTTGAAGAAATCATTTATTTCTTCTCCAGTCAGCCGTCTTCTGCGACTGGTCAGCTTACAGAGTTTTTTGTTGTTACCTATAACAGATGCACTGAGTAACGGTTGTGTGAGAGGTGAAGAAATACCTCTTAGAGCCTCATAGTTCCTGAGAGGGGGACTAAACAGCATCTGCACTCCCGTTGGCAGCAGGGACTGTCACACGTTGTTTTAGCTCGCGTGAAATTCCATTACACTGAAGGTCATTGCATTGGCACTTCACCTGAGCACGGTATCTGGGGATCTGGGGCAGCTTTGACTCATCTAAACACATCATTTGCTTTCCAATAAAGTCACTGCAGAATTCATATTTTATGGACTTAAATTTTTTTCCTAGAATTGTGACCAAAAAGTCTGCATGCAGAATTCTCGCAAATGTTTCTGTCTTGGTGAAATTAGAAAAGCAGGCCATTTTCTGGGAGGTTTCCTGTTTAGGTCCCTCAGGTGAGTCCAGATCAGTTTCTCCACCTCCCTTACATAAAGAATTCTTCAGAGCCTGGTTTCTTTCCTACTGGTATCCCTGGTGGACCCTTTCTCACCCTGCTCAGAAGGCATTAATTTAGGCCAGGAAAGTGTTGTATCCAGTATTAAGAAAAATGCCAGCTGCAGTTGGTATAATAAAAAATTGGCTTTTTAAAAAAGCTATAATGTTCTTTCTAGAAGATGGAACATAAATGCAAACACCCGACAGCTCTAGAATGCCAGTAATAGATTCAAGGAAATAACCCATGCAGTGACACTTGGGCTTCTTAGAACTCATGATAAATATACGCTTTTATATTCAACATGCCAGTTAAAATAGTCTGTTAGGTGACATAACACTTTGGGATAAGAGATATGTGGATTCTGTATGTGGCTTGAAAGAGAAAATTCTGTTCAAATAACATTAGACAGGGCGCCTGGATGGCTCAGTTGGTTAAGCAACTGCCTTCGGCTCAGGTCATGATCCCAGAGTCCTGGGATCGAGTCCCATATCTGGCTCCCAGCTCTGCAGGGAGTCTGCTTCTCCCTCTGACCTTTTCCCCTCTCATGCTCTCTCTCTCTCTCATAAGTAAATAAAATATTTAAAGAAAAATAACATTAGACAATTTGTAAACAAGCAGTCATGGAATAAGAATTAGATCACAAGTAATAAATCTAGTAAGGGATCCTTAGAATTTTTAAATTTAAAACATGGAAATTAAAAATCCTAGTTTAGATATGTAAAGGTTTGTGACGCTTCGAAAGCTGTTTTAAAACCTTCCTTTTAAAATCAAGGAAACTATTGGGGCACCTGGGTGACTCAGTCGTTAAGTGTCTGCCTTCAGCTCAGGTCATGGTCCCTGGAGTCCTCAATCCCGGGACTCCAGGGAGGGAGAGAAGCCTGCTTCTGCCTCTTTCTCTCCTCCTGCTGTGTTTCCTTTCTATCTGTGTTTCTCTGTCAAATAAATAAATAAAATCTTTAAAAAAAATAAAATGAAATAAAGAAAACTATTTAAGAATCACATACTTTGCTAATAATAATATTGTGACTTATTTCATTTGCATATTAACCTAAAAAATCTATCTGCACATTTTTATAAAGGGGTTGGAAATGTTGATGATTATTTTTTGAAGGAACTGTTGCATCTGAAACTTGTTCAATGCCAGGAATCAGCTGTGAGGAAGGTACATAACATATAGTCATTTACTTCTAAAAGTGAATCCTTAAAGTTTTTAATCTACTAAGGTTGTTTTAAAATTCCCCTGTAGTTGCTTATGAGTAATGTGTTCACTTTTTTTTTTTTTTTAACTACTTTGTGAGAATTGGAGAAAGACTACTGGTCCATAGCATATAAGGTTTTAAAGTAAGTTTGACAAGGTCTGTAAAAGCAAAAAAGTCACTTTATGTTTTCTGCTCTGTCCTGGAATGCGGAAGGCTTTATGCCAGTGTATAAACATAGTAAGTGATGGAAAAAGAATGGCCAGACACTGGATCTCATTGATTTTTGTATGATGATCTAGTTCACGAATTAAGAAGTTTTATATACCTTTCAAAGAGAGTACTTAACAATGCATATTTTTTCATTTTTAAAATTTAGAGATGTATTTATTTTATTTTAGAGAGAGAGAGTGAATAGGGAGAGGGGCAGAGAGAGAATCTTCAAGTAGTCTCCTTGCTGAGCAGACCCAGTGAAGGCCTCATTGCCTGACCCATGAGACCGTGACCTGAGTCAAAACCAAGAGTCAGGTGTTTAACCAACCCAGGTGCCCCAAAAATGCATGTTTTAGAACCGATACCCTTACATATTAAATCTGATTCTGTATTTGAAAATGAAAATATGTCTTTCTTAACATTCTTTTTTCTCATTAAAAAATTCATTAATTTGATAAGTATTCATTTGTGCAAGGATGTGAAGATTCTAAAATTGAAATAATTTTAAAACCATTATTTTTTTTCTTGTGGATATGGACTCCAAGGCTTACACTAGCCAGATTATTAGATGATGGAATTAACCTAAAACCCTCTCTTTTATTTTTTATTTTTTTAAATTTTTTTTTTAAGATTTTATTTATTTATTTGACACAGAGAGAGACCACAGGTAGGTGGGGGGCGGGGGCTGCGGGGAGAAATCAGGGTCCCTGCTGAGCAGAGAGCCTGATCTGGGACTGGATCCTAGGACCCTGGGATCATGACCTGAGCTGAAGGCAGAGGCTTAACCCACTGAGCCACCCAGGTGCCCCCCACCCCCCTTTTAAACGACCATTTTTCTTCCTAGGGAAGCTAAAAAAAAAAGGCAAAACAAACAAACAAACAAAAAAACTAGCGTCACATTGCTGTGATTTTTTTCAAGGACTTGTGGAAATCAGTTTAACTCTTTTGGTTTATTGCCTCCTCTGCTCATTTAAAAAACAGTTGCAGATTACTATTGATTACATGCCCATTTACCTACAGGCACCTTGTAAACATTTTTCTTACAAAATTATTGTGACAGAGTCATTTTAATTCCCAATTTGCATAGGAAGACGGGGAGACAGAAAGAGAGAGGAGAGAGAGATTAATTATTCCAAACCACATACTTGAGTTGTGACAGAGTCAAGATGTGAACCTAATCCTGCCTGTCTTCAAAGCCTGTGCTCTTTACGTGATGCTTGGCAGTCTCTCCTCAGTAAAGTTGGAATGGATGATCTCTAAAATCCTTTAAAACTTGAAAACAGTTCCAGACCCAACACAGCTGGACACAGTGCCCTCTGATGTGCAGTCAGGCTATTCTATTCTATGCTTAGATCTGTCCCTCTCACACACACACACACACACACACACAGACACACACACACACAGACACACACACACACACACACACACATTTGTGTTGTTAGCATATTTACCTTTCCCTTGCATACTACTCATTTACCATTGGCCCAAAGTTTGTACTTGATGAAAGGATGGCCATTTAAAAATGCCATGTTTTGAGATCATTATTGATTACATTAAAATCTGTGAATGTGGCAAAGTTAACATGATTTAAACAACAACAACAACAACAACAACAACAAAAACCTTGGAGTGCCTGGGTGGCTCAGTTGTTTAAATGTCTGCCTTTGGCTCAGGTCATGATCTCAGAGTCCCAGGATCAAGCCCCGTGTCGGGCTCCTGCTAGTCGGAGAGCCTGCTTCTCCCTCTATCACTCTCCCTGCGTGTTCCCTCTCTAGCTCTGTTTCTGTCTGTCAAATAAATAAATAAAATCATAAAAAAAAGAAATAGTATAGAGTTTAAAAAAAAAAGGAAGAACAACCCTTGCTTTCACTATGAAAGCGATAATGTGCACATCTTGTTTATATCTCAGAAGTAAAGCATCAACCATAGGGTAACAACGGTAAAGATCATAGCTACTTGTTAGATGTTCCATTTCACTCTTATATCCACTACCTTATAACTGAAAGCTTCTTATAGTAGATATATTTAAATCCAGGCTAAAGGCCTCTTTTTAAGATCTTGAAGCAAAACAAAACAAAACAAAACAAAATAAAACACCACAAAACACTGTTTTATCAAAATAATCATAGAAATCGATAAGGTAAGAATATGTATAGTATTGGCAGTGTGTGGTAGAATAGCAGTTACTTTATTCTGTCATGTAATAAATAACAGTATTCCTTATATAATTTTAATTGATTCCAACCTCTCAGGGTATTTGTATAGCCGTAAATGACTAGGTAGCTAAATTTTATCAAAGTCTGATGAAATTTATTCTTAATGAAAAACACCAATTCATAGATGTTTATAACTTGGCTAACCCAACAAATATTCCTTTAATGAATTGGAATGACGCCGCTCATACCTTTGATGAAGCAATCTGCTTTTTCTCTTTTGTTCAATAAGGGTGCCACTGAAAGAAGCTTTAGTTGTATATTTAGAGTAACTTAAGTTAGTTTTTATTCATTATATTTTTAGTTCATCTGACAAATATTATTGTCTTGCCATATGCTATGTTCTGGAGATAGAATGGTAGCAAGTAGAGTAGACAGATTTCTGCCCTTTTAAAGCTTACAGTATGGTAGAGCCTCTTTCATTATACAGAATTTTTAAAGGCAGGACAAGAAATGATTTTTAGATTCTTCAAGTGGAGTACCAGTTGAGAGCTACGATATTTCCATGAAAAAAATGAAAACAAATCAAGTCCTATCCAAATTATAACACTGATAGTCTGAGTAACACCAATTACTAAAGGAAAAACAAAAACAAAAACAAAAACAAAAAAAACCGGCAAAGATTGACCATTGTTTTGTAACAAAGAATTAAATTAAATTTTTGGTAAATTTTTTGAAGGAAGAACTATAATCTCCAGTTTACTTTTAGTGTCAAAATGCTAAGCCTTTTTCCTTCTTCTTGAATGAGTTTACTCTTACCTTTCCTTTATTTGGATAATGCCTCCTAGCAATTTACTTTGATCTTGACCATTTAATTTCAAGCCATATATCTATTTCATTTGAGTGAAATAAAACAATATTGGAGAAATGTCAGCTTCCACAGATCTTTTTTATTATTATTTTAAATGTGTTCAAGACCATTTTCAATTTGAATCATCCTGAAGAGGCTTTTCCTCATGCATAGAATTGTACCTTATCAGTCAATAAAGGACTTTTCTCTATTCTCATGAAGTATACTTTGTTTATTTAATAAGTTGTGATGGGATCTTTGCTCTGCCCTAGGCATTACTCTGTAGATGCCTGGCATCCAGCACTGAACAAAACAAAACTAGTATTCTGCTATCTTAAAGCATATACTTTATGGAAGATTCAATAAATAAATGACTATGTTAATAAAATACAACATATGGTATTAACTACTATGAACAGAACAAAAATTAAATCATGTGACCAAAAGTGAGATGGTGGCTTCCTTAATTTCATTGTTCAAGGGAGGCAGTGTACGGAATTGGTATTTAAATTACTATCTGGTTGGATCTGATCATTTATTATCTTTTGTGTTTAAATGTAAGCTCTCTGAAACAGAGACATTTTGTCTGGCCTAGACACTGTGGTATTCCCAACATCCAGAAGAGTGTGAGGGACATAGAAGGAACTCTTTGGGTATATGCAAAAGGAATGAAAGAGAAAAGTCCATCCTTTGAAGTGCTTCTTCACCAGGGGAAATTTGGCATTGTCTGGAAACATTTTTGGTTATTATCACTAGGTGGGAAGTGCTACTGGCATCTAGCCAGAGATGCTACGCAGCACAGTCCCCAGAAAAAGAACTGTCTTATCCAAAATATCAATAGTGCCAAGACTGAGAAATCTTGATCTAGGACAAGACTTTCCATGGGAAAATTCGGAGCGCAAAGACCCTAATTTGAGAACAACTTTAAGAAATGGCTTTAAGCACATTTAAACTTTGTGTATTGGCAGTGGAGGTACTCAAAGAAGGCCATGTGACTGAAGCACTTTTACAAAAGAGAAATGGAAGAGATGATGCCAGGAAAGGCAAGAGCTAGATCGTTCAGGGTTTTGTTAGGGTAAGGAGTTTGGCTTTTATTCACTGTATGGTATAAATCTATGAAATGATTTGATACAGGTGTGTGACATGATCTGACTTACTTTTCTAAATGCATCACACTGAACTTTTGCTTGGAGAATAGCTTCTAGTAGGAGAGCAAGTGAAAGCAGGTAGAATGGTTAGAAAACAATTATAATAGTGAAGCCAAGAGATCATGATGGCCTGGATTAAGAGATTATACTGGAAATAGAGACTCATGGACTAATTTATGTGTTCTAAAGTTGATAGGATTCTCAATTAATTAGATATGGAATATGGGGAAGATGAAAGAATGGTGATATCTCTTACTGAGACAGGGATAACTGAACCTGGTTCCCTTCCTTCATGACCTGTGTCACATTACACAAAGGAATGTTCTGATCTGTACTTCTGTGGTGACTACAGGGCTATAACAATCACTCAAATGATTACCATGCCTAGAGTTATTAGGTAGTAAGAACTAAAACAAAAGATTTTTGCCTCTTACCTCAGTAATCCCTCATTCCAAGGGAATCAAAGCAGGATTAGCATAGATTAAAACACTTAAGAGTGCAAAACAAATGAAACATGACAATAACAACGGTAAAGATCACTTCCATCAGTGACACACACAAACATGAACTCAAGCCATTTGCTATCTGAATCTTTTGAACTAGGCCATAGATACAGGATTGTGCCCTCATAGTGTTGGATACTTGTATGATTCTTAAAAATCTAAATCTAAGTGAAGAAACAGTAGTCCCTCTTTTTGTTTGGGAGGCTCCTGGGTTTTCCAGTGTTTCCAGTTGTTTAAACAACTTAAACACACACACACACACACACACACACACACACACACACACACTTGAAGTTTTAGAATATTTTGTGACTCTTAACTAGTTTCTCCAATATTCATAGACCACTTATTGGACCTTCCCCATGCACTGGGAGATGATTATTATGAAGACCATGATAATTTAGAGATGAAGCTATAGAGTATATTCGATCTTAATTTAGTACTTTAATAAAAGTGGAGAACATTTGTTTTGAAAAAGCTTAAGTTCTTTGGCTCAACTCTTTTAAGCCCAAACCAGAACTTCTGTGTAACCCATGTGAGATAATACATCTCCCTGTTTCTCTTGGCTATATGGCATTCCTAAACCTGAAAGTGGTTTAAAGGGAAGTGACTTAGTCATTAAAATTTTACATAATTTGCTGTACTCCAGGTTTTCTAGTAGGTAATGAAGGTAAATTACAATTGTTGCAGTCACAGGTATCTCTGCTGACTTTAGGAAACAAATGTGAAAATAAGCTTAATTTATAGCAGAATGATTAAATAGTATAATAAAGATATCCACTGTGTGGGTTCCAAAAGAAGGGAACAACTGTTATCAGTGAGAGTTGGGATAAGAGTCTTGAAGAGCAAGACACATGATGGAACATAAAGAATGAATGTTTAGAGAGTGGATGGCTAAGGTAAAACACTAGTGAAGGATGGTATCCTTGGTGGAGGATGGTAGAAAAGTCATTGTGGCTAAAATATAGGATTCACAAAGGAAGTGAGAAGGTTGAATCATAATTAGAAGGACCTTATTCATTCTTTTTTTATATTATTTTATTTTTTCAGTGTTCCAAGATTCATTGTTTACGCCCCACACCCAGTGCTCCATGCAATACGTGCCCTCAGTACCCACCACCAGGCTCTCCCATGCCCCCCCCCTCCCTTCCAAGACCCTCAGTTTGTTTCTGAGTTCAAAGTCTCTTATGTTTTGTTTCCCTCCCCAAATTACCCTACTTCTTAAGAATGAATTGACATATTATTCCAAAGACAATGAGGAACAAGTGGAAGTGTTTAAACAGTGGTTACACGTGTAGATTTGTTTTTCTAGGAAGATAATTTTGGTACCAGTTTGAGAATAGACTTGTAGAAAGAAAAAATAAGTGACAGGAAGTTCTGTTAAAGGCTACAGGGGTTCCTGGGTGGTTCAGTGCTTTGAGCATCTGACTCTTGAACTCAGCTCCGGTCTTGATATGAGGGTGTGAATTTGGGTCCCTGTTGCTACAGTTCATGAGAAGTTGAAAAACGTCAGTGGAGATGAAGAAGGGAGGCTGGAACAAGAGTTCTCCCTACATACTCTAAAACGGCATTTATGTTATGGTGTCATTTATGAAAGGAAATTGTTGTGCATTGAAATATGTCCCTCTAAAAATTCATATTGTTCAAGGTCTAACTTCTAATACCTCATAATATGACTGTCCTTGGAAATAAGGTCTGTAGAGAGGTAATCAGGTGAAAATGAGGCCGTTAGGGTGAGTCTTAATCCAATATGACTGCTGTCTTTATAAGAAGAGGAAATCTGGAGATGTATAGAGAGCGATGACATGAAGATTCAGGAAAAAGATGACCATCTTCAAGCCAAGGAGAAATGTCTGGAACAGCTCCTGTCTCATAGCCCTCAGAAGGAACCACCTGCTACCACCTTAGTCTTGGATTTCTAGCCAATAAATATAAATTTCTGTTGTTTAAGCCACCCAATATGTGGTACTTTGTTACAGCAGCTCTGGTAAACTAGCATAAAAAATTCTGGTATATGCTTGAAACTACTTTTACAAGAGTATGCTAATAATAAGAATTGTAGTTATTATTACTCCAAAAGAACAATATTTGGAAGAGATCTTTCACAGTACATCTTTTTATTATAACTGCTTATTTACTCACGTGAGCATAATAATGCAGAAATACATTTGAGTAATTAAAATTAAAATAGCAACAAAGCTATTTTGAGAAAAAATTATCATGATTTGTTGATATAATGCATACAGGAGGATGGATAGTTGAGAAGAGAATTGAGGATGATGTTACTATTTCTAACTTAGAATTTTGGCTGAGTGATAGCGTTTTTAAAAAATGGGAAAAGGGCAGAGCCCCACCTTATACATGTTGAATTCTAAAACTGAGATCTACACTCAGAGATATCTGTTCTGCATCTATAAGTAAGCGACTAGAGCTGGAGGACAAAGTCAGGGTTGGCATAAACCTTAATATTTCATTGACTCTGAGACAGTATTCATCGTAACTCAGAGAGTTTAAAATATATGAAGTGTGTATCTGAGAATCATTGAAATATAAATAAGGAAAAACAAAAGGATTTTGTTAGTCTTTCATATGCTGAATTCCAAAATGGTATTTGCTTATACTCATCAACAAACAAGTGTATTTCTTTACACATTGGTATTACACCAGTTATGTAAATGGATAATGTCACCTTAAACTTTTAAGTTATATTTCCACATATTATACATGAAATACATTTTCCAGGTATGTCAATAATAATAAAAATGTAGAAAAATTTCTTTAACAGTATAAAAATGTTAAAATGACTTGTTATTCTATCACCTAGAAATAGGCACTATTATTAATACATAGGGAATTTTTTTCTGGTCTTTTTTTCTATAAATATAGATATGTGCATTACATTGAGATTTTTATACAAATATTTTCTTTCTTTTTGTTACTTGAGGTATAACTGACATACAATATTATATTAGTTTCAGGGGTACAATATAATAATTTGTGTATTTGTGAAATAATCACAATAAGTCTGATTAACATCTATCAGCACATAGAGTTCCAAATTTTTTTTCTTGTGATGAGAATATTTAAGACTTACTTTCTTAGTGACTTTTAAACATGTAGTACAGTATTACTGACTGTAATCTCCATGCTGTACATGACATCCCCATAACTTACTTATTTTATAAAAGGAAGTTTGTACATTTTGACCCCTTTCACCCCTTACACCCCTTTCACCCACCCCTTATACCTACCTCTACCAGCTACTGATCTGTTCCTGAATTTATGAGATTGGATTTTTGTTTTTTTCTCTTTCTTTTTTTTTTCCAGATACCACATACACTTGAAATCATATGGTGTTTGTCTTTGTCTGACTTATTTCACTTAGTATAATGCCCATAAGATCTGTTTGTAGTGTCACAAATAGCAAGATTATATTTTTTATCACTGAATAATATTCCTGTGCATGTGTTTATGTGTGTGTACACTATATCTTTTTATACATTCATCCATCAGTGGACCTAAGACTGTTTCTAATCATGGCTATTGTAAAAATGCTGTCATATATGGGGGTTCATATATCTTTTCAAGGCAGTATGTTCGTTTTCTTTGAATAAATACCCAGAAGTGGAATTGCTGGATCATATGATAGTTCTATTTTTAATTTTTTGAGAAACATTCATACTGTTTTCCATAATAGCTACATTAATTTAA
Organism: Spilogale gracilis; assembly: GCA_004023965.1. Classification (NCBI taxonomy): domain Eukaryota; kingdom Metazoa; phylum Chordata; class Mammalia; order Carnivora; family Mephitidae; genus Spilogale; species Spilogale gracilis. The sequence continues at coordinate 103,169 of PITA01002005.1, forward strand.
ATTTCCACCAACAGTGCACAAAAGTTCTCTTTTCCCCACATGCCTGCCAATGCTTGTTTGTTTTTTGGTTTTTGTTTTTGTTTTTTTTTTTTAGTCAATAGCCATTCTATCAGGTGTGAGGTAAGATCTTATTGTGGTTTTGAATTGCATTTCCCTGATGATTAGTGATGCTGAGAATCCCTTCATGTACCTGTTGGCCTTCTGTAGGTCTTCTTTGGAAAAATATTTATATTCTCTGCCCATTTTTAGTTGGATCGAATTTTATTTATTTATTTATTTTGTTTTGTTTGCTATTGAGTTCTATGTGTGCTCTTTATTTTGGATATTAACCTTTTGTCAGATGTATAATTTTCTTGCATTTAGTGGGTTTCCTTTTCACAAATGTTTCATTTCTACTCAGTTTTTTCACCTAGCTTTATATCATGAGCAAGTTGCCATACCATTAAATATTCTTTAAAAATGGGTTTCTTATGTGTGAAAAATACTCTTCAATTTGGATGTTCCATAATTATTTATTCCCATTTGACCTTGAGATCTTTTCTAATATTTCATTTAAAACATTTTTAAATACTTATCTTCATTTCTTGTGGTTCTCTTGAGCTAGGCTGTTTGTTTGTTTTGTCTGTTTTTTAGAGAGGAAGGGAGAAGGGGAAGGGCAGAGGAAGGGCAACAGGAAAGGAAAGAGAGAGTCTTAAGCAGGCTCCATGCCCAGCACAGGCCTGATGCAGGGCTCAGTCCCACCATCCTGAGATCATGACCTAAGCCAAATTCGAGAGTTGGACACTTAACTGACTGAGCCACCAGGGTGCCTCTGGGCCACACTTTATATAAGTGAAATTATCCCTTGAAGATAATGAGGATTACAAGGCCTGATATGTATTACTTTTCCTAGTAGATATTCCTAGAAATGTGGTTTCTAATGATGTATGAAGATGTACATTGTACCATTATTTTAATAATTTTCTTAAAAAAACTTCCGAGTATGTATTTAGGTTATTTATTATCAGAATTCGAATTGCAACAATCATATTATTGTTATTCTTAGAATAAGCGTCCTTCTGTTCAATGGAATCCAAATATCTAAAGTGTAATGAATCCTTAGAAATAATGTATCTGGCACCTGCCATGAATAATGAATAAGGAATATAATGTATGATTCTTGACTTCTATTTACTCATAATTTCTTTTCTAGATATTTATTCTTTAGCGTATCTAAACTATATTAGAAACTTTATTTCCATTCCAAATGGGCCTGTGAAAATTATCAGCCACTAACTATAGCTATTACTTCCTAAAAAGCACATGCTTTTTTAGCATACATTGTTAGAGAGAAATACAGTGGGATGGGGAGGGGTGACTGAGTTATAAAAGATCCTTCTTTCTAATTACATATACAGGTGGCAAATGCATTATTAAAATAGTGCTTAGTGTCTTATATTAAAGTGAAAATTGTAATTAAAAAGTATGTTCTCTCCTGCTGTGAGTACTTTACCATAGGGGTCTTGTCTATCTGGTGAATTTTAAAAGAATAATTAAAAGAGATACTGTTCCTGTCTCAGTGAATAGCTCACATTTTTGGTGTATCAAATAAGTATTTTAACCTGACAAAGAAGATTCATGGCATGTTTTAAATATCTGAGACTGTTATTTATTGTAAATGACTGCTGTGACTTCTTCTCCAAGTCTTAAATTTAACTATAATTTTTGGTGGCTATAATGTGATCTCTTAGTTTTTCAACCATATTCCATTATTTCATGATAGCCTCAATTTATATTCTCAATCTTGAATATTTTCCCTGATAGTTATATACTATTTTTGAAGAAAGCCTCTAAGTGGTATATGAAAAAACTGTCTAAAATTTGATTGGCTAGTAGAGATTTTTCCCCTTTTTAATGTAGAACTCCTTGGTTCTAATTCTTCAAAATTATTTTTTGAGAAAAGGAGAATCATATTACTGATAATAATAGCGATCTCTTAATAATTACGGTTACAAATTTCATGGTTTTGCCTTGCCTCTTTAATTTGATGAAAAACTACTTAGGGCAAGGACCTGTGCTCTAGGCTTCTTTTTATTTTCATCATACCCCAGCATAGAACACTAAAATAGTAGATGCTCACCCAGCCGTTTTTTTATTTGCTTGTAAAATAAGAACTATACTACATTATTACTTCTCATACATAAAAATCAAAATATTTGTTCACTCTGATATTTTATAAAGGGGAAATAGCCATCACTTTTCACTGTGGAGTTTAAAAAGTCTGAAAGAGAGCAAACATGTTTGTGTGCTAGCCTTCTATTTAAAATAGTTCTCTGTACAACAGAATCCTTGTCATCGAATAAGCCACTCTCTTCTCATTTCCCTTTTCTTCTGTTTTATTGCCATATTATTTTTAGGGACTCCCGAAAGCCTAGCTGAGAAAGAAAGGCAGCTCATGGGTATGATCAATCAGCTGACCAGTCTGCGAGAACAGCTACTGGCTGCCCACGATGAGCAGAAGAAACTGGCTGCATCTCAGATCGAGAAACAGCGCCAGCAAATGGAGTTGGCCAAGCAGCAACAAGAACAGGTGAGTAGGAGCCCAGGACACAAACTCTATAGACATAGTTTCCCCTGCTATTTATAGGACACTCTCCTAGGCACACGAAGTTCAATAAAGGCCTTCTTCCTGCCTCACATAATAAATAAAAGAGCAAAATACAAAGGAAGCAAACAAACAAAAACATTTTGATCTGCAACAGCTTATGAACTACTTTAGTGGTATGTAACATGGAAGTAATTATAACCAAGGTGAAAAGGGAAGTACCAGATAGAATCATAGTGTGTCAAGAGAACATTTCCAGTCAGGCATACCATGAAAGATTTCATTCAACAGGTGCTTCGTATGGACTTTGAAGAATAAGTAGGATTCAGCAAGTGGAGAAAATTAATTATGGCCCAGGAAGTTTAGTTAGATGCCAATTACAATAAATTCAATAAGGAGTGAGAATCTAAACTAGAATCTAAACTAAATGACCACAAAAAAAAGAGAACAAAAGAATAAACGGGGGAAAATTATGATTAGTTGAATTCTTCGAGTGGGCAAAAGAATGAGGAAAGATGTTGAGTCTGGGTGATGGGTGAAGTCAGAAGGAGGGCAAATTTGGAAAAGCAGGTGGTTTTATAGTGCTTAATTAGAGTTCTTGGCAGGTTGTCCAGCTGGAGGTATGTAAAAAAACAGCTAGAAATACCAACTGATGGTTTGGAAAAGAGGGCTGAGTTGAATTTCTTAGTTTATCTACATAGAGATGGTAGTTTAAACCACTGGGGTAGATAAATTTCATTTATTTATTCAGAAGATAATAATCAAGAGCTTCTTATGTGCCAGGCAGTGTGTTAAGTATGCTGTGCTTCTGAGCACTGTGCTTCTGAGGCTACATCAATTAACCAGAAAGACAGAGCCCCTAAATTCTAGTGGAGAGAGAGAGAGAATTAACAAAGGAAAAGAGAAATGAACAAAATAATTTTAGACAGTGAGAAGTTATTCGATGAAATATAATTAGAGTTATTTAATAAATATTGACTGGTATGACAAGACAATGTTCCTTAGATTGGGTGGTTGGATCTGGCAGTTGAGCTCAGATCTAAATGACATACAAGAGGCAGCCATATTAATATCTGGGACCACAGTGATTCATGCAAGGAAATGGCAGGTTTGTAAGCCCTAAATTAGAGTAACGGTGATATCATTAGAAAATGGAATGGAGGGACGCCTGGGTGGCTCAGTTGGTTAGGCAACTGCCTTCGGCTCAGGGCATGATCCCAGAGATCCGGGATCGAGTCCCACATCGGGCTCCCTGCTCTGCGGGAAGCCTGCTTCTCCCTCTCTCACTCCCCCTGCTTGTGTTCCCTCTCTGGCTGTGTTTCTCTCTGTCAAATAAATAAAATCTTTAAAAAAAAAAAAATGGAATGGAACTAAGGGTAGACCCTTGGGAGATACTGGTATATAGCTGGTAAAAAAAAGGAAAATGAACAATTCCAGAAGAACAAAGCTGCTAGATTTGTCATTTACTTTCTCACTGTTGGCCTTCTAAGACTGGCTTCTGTGGAGCTTTAGTAGTAGAAATGAGGTGTGAGAATTGACAAATGCGTAGTAAGAAAACGAAGGCAATGTATAAGAACTATTAAAATTAGTAGCAAAAGGAGGGGAAAAAAGAGGATGTCAGGGTGAATTTATATACAGACATGATATATCTTTTCTGCGGCTAACTCCCTTTTGCCATCCCATATTCTGGGCTCATCCATTCACCGTCCCAAGTGGAAGAAGACCATTATTTAGTCCTGGGTATTTGTGTGTCCACACATCCCCTACAAAACCTTCCTAACAGTTTTCAAAATGCAAACTAGCAGAGTTGAAAGAAGAAATATTCAGATTACAGTTGAAGAGATCCCCTTTCAGTTTACTCTTCCCTACTTGGTGGTTTGTCTCTACTTGAAAGATGATGATTTCATGTTTAATGAAATACCTCATCATTTTCCTCACAGATATATTTGGCCTGTTCTTGAATATGACCCATATTTCTCTTGCTTTACCCCTGTGATAAGAGTTCAGAATGCTCACCTGTGACAGTCTAGAAAAAACATTACCTTTTCTTGTTCATAACTCTCAATGCTTTCAAACATCTGAATTCTAGAAAATTCTAGGAGCTTCTGAAACTGTAGTTCAGATAGGGTATTTCTTTTTAGAGAATCACTACTTTGGTGGGTCTACAGGCTCAGAAAAATCTGAGCAATCACTAATAGAGAGAGCAAAGTCCTCTTTCTTGTCATTCACATTCTGGCCCCACATATCACCAAAGGATTCTAGAATTTTTTTACTTTTTCTGACATTATCCTTGGAATTTTAGAAATCATTAGGTTCTTCCAGAATTTCTCTCCTGTGTTGGAAAGATGCTAAGCAATGATGCCTACAAAGCCTGAAAGAAGATCTTTGTGAAAGGCTTCAGGTCAGGTTTCTGGAGCCTGTTGTAATCCCCTAGATCTTCTCTACCATGCAGTGCTGGCACGCATAATCGCCACCCTTTGTGGTCACTGATTTTTTTGTCAGGACACAGGGACATCTCTGAAGGACATTTAATACTTATTCCTTAAGATTCAGGTTAGGTATATCTTCTCTTGAGAAGTACTCTTCTGACCCCCCTCCTAAAACTTCCTATTCATTGTAGGGTGTCCCTACTCTATGCACTCTAATATTCCCATTACAGCCCTTAGAGATGTTAATGAAATTGTTCATTGACCAGCCTTTCCAATGGACCCTGGGCTCCATTCTATACTTTTTTTTCATTCAGTAAGTATTTGTTGAGCACCAGTTTGATGCCAGGTTCTATTCTAGTTACTGGGATAGAGTAAAGAATAAAATAGACAAAAATTCCTAATGTATTGAATTCTAATTAGGAAAAGGTAGTAAACAGAGAAGTACTATATAGTAGATGTTGATAAGGGATATAAATAAAGGAGAGAATTAGGGATGAAGGTGCCAGATAGAGAGATACGCTCTTTTAAAATGGGTGTTCAGGGAAGACCTCATTGACAGGGTGACAGTTGAGCAGAGACTTGCAGGAGGTGAGGGAGTGAGCAGTTAATCTAGGAATAGAGGGTTCCAGATAGAGGGGAAAGCAAGTGCAAAGGCCCAGAGATAGGTACATCCTTGGGAGATAGGAGCATCCTTAGCATTTTCAAGAGACAGGAGAGGAGAGTGGCAAGAGTGGAATAACAAAGGGAAGAGCAGGGGAAGGTGAAACCAGAGAGGTAGAAGGGGCCAAATGATACAAGGCCTTTCAGGCATCGTATGGATACAGAATTCTGCTTTGAATGAGACAGAGGGTTTTAAAAAGATGAATAACATGACACAACTTATATTTTAAAGGGGTCTTTCTAGATACTGGTATATCATAGTTGGTAGGGAGCAAAGACAGAAGCAGAGAGAACAATAGGAGACTATTACAATAACCCAGCAAGAGAGAACAGTGGCTTGGAACAGGAGGAAGTGTGGAAGGTATGAAGTGGTCAGTTTCTTGATAAATGCTTACAGTGCTTAAAAAGGTACTTAAAAAGATTTCAAGTATCAGCTGAAATATTGATATGTAGGAGGAAAGGACCAGATTTAAGGAAAAGAGGGATATTCCTTTTCCTACCATCTCCTTTCTACTATTTTTTTTAGAGGGGGGTGGATTTTTTAAAACCCTGTCCCTAAGATAAAATGAAAGCATGAAAATAACCATAATTGAGCTTAGTTTTGAACTTGCTGAATATGAAGTACCTTCGAGAATGTCATTGGAAAAATGGATCTGAAGCTGAAAGCAAAGGCAGAGGCTAGAGAAACAAATTCCTAAGTATCTGACATTCATTCAGGAGTAGGGATACCGCTACAACATTGAATGGCCAGGCAGAGCAGTTGAAGGTAACTGAGAAGGAACAGACTGAGGGTGGAGAAAAGCCAGGAAAAGATATTGTCATGGAAGCCAAGGAAGAATGTTCAGGATCAAGGGAAAGAACTTAAGTGTTGAATTTTGATGAAAGGACAAAAGGTGAAATCTAAAAAACACGTTAGAATTGAAAAATGAGGGGTCCTGGGTGGCTTCATCAGATAAGCCTCTGACTATTGATTTCTGCTCAGGTCATGATCTCAGGGTCCAGAGATCAAGCCCTGCCTTGGGCTTCATGCCCAGCATGGAATCTGCTTGGGATTCTCTCCCTCCCTCCCCCTCTGCCCTTCCCCCACCCCGGCCCACTCTCCCCCCTGAAAAAATAAGTAAATAAACCTTAAAAAAAAAGATTTTAAAAATGACATTGGTGACTTTTACTACAAATCATTTTAGTGGAGAATGGAAGCAAAACCGTGCTAGAGTGCACCGAGGAGTTGGCTGTTCAAAGGTTTCTGGGAGGCAGAAATGAGGGCAGTATTTACAAAAAAACAAACACAAATACTGAAACCTCACTGAGGAGTACAGCCTCTCACAAGGCAATACTCTGCACCACCCTGAACTCCTTGGTCGCAACCCTCCCCACCCCACCCCACTCCCCCATCGATGCAATAGTTTCTTTTGTAGAAAAGAGCTAAAAATGCCAGAGGAAGGAAGAGGGATTTCGGACACTCTGGCATTTCATACCGCCTTGGATCCCTGTTGGAGTACCTTAGGCTTCATTTGTTTTAGGCCAACAGAAACTCTTCCAAAAACTAAATATCTTGTTTGATCCTACTTACAGATGAATTGCTGGTACTGTAGGGGCACAGGCACATCTATTTTCATCATCTTAATCAGTGTCAAATCAAACTTGGAGCAAGAGAACATTGGTAATTTCCCCCTGGGACTACAATATACTTTTAAATTTTTCATGTGCAATTTCTCCACAGATTGCAAGACAACAGCAGCAGCTCCTTCAGCAACAACACAAAATCAATTTGCTTCAGCAACAGATCCAGGTCAGAAATCATTTCATGCATATTTACAATTAAGAAAAAACTATCCTCTATCTACTATCTATCTATCTATCTATCATCTATCTATTTATCATCCATCTGTTTCTGTTTCTAATTTTTAGATGACCTAACTGGAATAACCTCCAAAATAAAAATTACTTTCAGTTTACTTAATTTCTGCCTTGTTACCTCCTGTGTCATGAGAATCTTGCAAATGGTGACTGGCACAGGCCCTGCTCTCAGGGAGCTTCGATCTGAGCAAGCTGACACTCATTTTTATCCTCTACCAAAAGGAAATTATTGCCAAGAAATGTTAGAAAGATTTCATTTTCTCTATTTTTAATGTTTAAAGTGCGACCGTGTGTGATCTCAGTGAGGGATATGCGGGGACACCAGAGCAAAAGGCACAGCAAGGTTTGTTAGGGAATAGGGACAGAGAGAACATTTTACTCTGTGCTCAAGAGCCACGTGTGAGAAGGGTTGAGGTAACGGAAGGAAATGATTTGATGTTCAAGTAGAATTCCACCCTTCATGTTGCCTGGAGAGACCAAGAGCGAGGGTTCTATAAGCTGCATCTTTTGGTTAAATAGAAGTGTGTGATGATGAGGAGCATCAGTGAAGATGGAAAAAAGCAGCTATATTGGTAATAAAAAGAAAAAGGAGATTGTCAGAGTTTTCCTGTCTTCACCACTTGCTGGGAACATGAATTTTGACAAAAAATTTTTCCCCTTCTGAAGATTCCTTTTCTGAAGGTTCCTATTTCACAAGAGTATTTATGAGGTCTTAATGAAATCATGGAGGGAGTATCAAGGCACACAGTAGGTGCTCGTATATACTTGCTATTACCAGCAAGAAAAGGAATCTAATTCATGGAGCTCTGAATCCACCCTATGTAACATTGTCTTCTCTCGAAGCAGATGTTCGAGAGGAAAAATTCATCATTCTTTTGAAATTCTATCTTGAGAATCCAGTGTATTTTTCAAGTGTAAATGTCATGAATGACAGAAACAAACATGTCTACATTATTTCATTTGTGTATTTAATCATGTTTATACTTCATTGCCAGCAAAGTCTATCCCATTTTACACAATTGGGTCAGGTATACTTAATTTCTTTACCCTGGATTATATAGCCCAATCAAGGTTTACACTTTCTTGGTCCGCCTGACATTGTAGTGAGCTAATCATAGCTTCAGAGAGACAGAGAAACAGTGAGCTGATCCAACCAGGATTCTTTGCTTTCCTTCACTGTAATTACAAGCAGCAAATTCTAATGTGAGGTTATCAATCTGCTCATATCTGGAATGTGGTTCTTCAATTCAGTGGTTTAAAACTGTTCATTGGTGAGTGCCTGGGTGGCTCAGTCAATTGAGTGCTGGACTCCTGATCTTGGCTCAGGTCTTATCTCACTATTGTGAGTTTGAGCCCTGTGCTGGGCTCCATGCTGGGCAAGGAACCTATACAAAAACCTATACAAAAAACTGTTTGTTGAATTTCATGTTCTGTCTAAGTATGCTGACTTTGAAAAAAGTTTTAATTCATGGTACCAGGTTATCTACATTTAAAATGTTTTTAATTATTGGAATCGTAAGGTAATAAAGCAGTTATGACCTTATATTTTTTAATCTGGGAAGTGGGAAATGTTTCAAGCAAAAATTAAGTATGTAGCAAGACTGACAATCTGAAAGGAATTCATTTACACAGCATCTAGTATATTCATTAAAAGCATACTTCTGAAATATATTTCATAAATTGTTAATTTGGGACAGTCTCACAAATACTTAATAGTTAAGAAAGTCACCACATATTTAAATCAGTCCACTGAGAGATTGTTCAAACAGTTACGGAAAGAACTGCTATAGGGACATGTGTAGAAATAGAAGGTTAAAAATTTTTGCTCATGGAAATCCTTACCACATTTCTTTTTGAGAATGTTTTCTCACCCTTTTCTTCTTTCCCCTTCCTCCTTTTCCCTGGAAGCATCTGACAAGGAAGAAGGGTAAAAATCAAATCTGCTGTGGTGGAAGGCAAATCAAATTCATAAGAAATAGTATTATAAAACTTATTTTTGTCAATGCACACAAAATGCTTACATGGGAGTTTATAATAAAATAAATTTACTTGGTATCTGGAAGTACTTACCTAATATATTTTGAATTTGATCTACTTCTTTTATCTTTCGTAAATATGGAGTTTAAAGACCTTGTAGAAATAAATACATCAACTTACATTGTTCATCCTGATTGCATTTTCTTAACATGTTTTAGACCATTGTTTCTTTGAGCTTTAGAAAATAATGCATTCCAGTTTCTTTATTGGTAGAATAGTAGACTGCAATGTTATTAGACCCACAATTAAGGTTGCCTTTAAGCTTTTGGTTTCAATTATAAATACATGCTTGGCCCAAATGTTGGGAAAGTGTACACGGATCTGCTAGATGGATTAGATTGACAGGGTAAGAGAGCAGGACAAATTTTCCCACTTGATGGGTATGTTAAATGACAGGAGGATGATGTTCTCCAACATTTCTCTCATTCTTTACTTAGATCTCTTTAAAGGAGAGGTTAATTTAGACATCTTTACTATGTTTGAAGTATGTGTCATTCGATTTAAAAGCATATGAATGAGTTTGTGCATTCACATATACTTATGACCCAAGTTACTTAAAATTTCTTTTGGCCTATTATTTCTATCTTCTTTCAACTACAGATAAATAATGTAGTAGTAGGTTTTACTCTGTAGTTATATATTCAAAGAGAAAATGCCGTAAGAGTTAGCAAATTCACCAATTTTATTCAATCACTCAGGATCAATTCTTTATGAACTGCTCTTCTCTCTTTAAAAAGCAACCTTAGTCTAATTGCATGATTCTAATTGGATTGAAAACTCAATCTAGATTACCTCCTTGCAAAGATTTTATGTAGAGTTACAATCTTATAGGTTCGTTCACAGAACTCATTAGGATTAAGAGAAGAAACACAAAAGTTTTCTGTTCTTTGTAGGATCATAAATCAGTTTATTTTACAAATAAAATCATGTTATAATATGAAAAAATATTTCATCTTCCCCCAATAATTGTATATGCATTCCTGTTTACTGTACCTAGCTAACTCTTAATGCACATTAAATGTGACATAGAATTTATAAGTATTTCAGAGAAAAATATCTTTAGGTTTTTTTTTAAAGATAACTTTTTTTTGGGTCTTTTAATCCTGTGCTTATGCTACAGTGCCCATCTTTTAGCAATTCTATTTTCCGACTAATCTCTTTTTTACATTAAATCAACCTGTTTCTAATAGGGATAGTTAGGTGGTTTATGTTTCCAATAATGATCCTAAACCAGTAGTTCATCTTGACCTCATTCACTGTTACCAAAACCTTTTAAAGTAAATGAATGAGTGACCTCTACTCAGCTTCCATTATGGCAACAAACTGAATGTCCCTGGAGACTCAAGTTCCCTTTTATCTTGAAGCTTTGTATGGGACAGCGTTTCTATAGCTATGGGAAAAAGTGGGGGAAGCATGTCCTAGTTTTAAATTTTTTTTTACCCTTTTTCAATAATAATGGAATTTCAGTTTCTTATTAGCATCTAATAGGGTCAGCCCAATAACATGCTGTAGTATGAAATCCACTTCAGATATTTTTAAGGGAAATTTTAAAGATGTTTTTCTTCTTTTAAATTGTGTATTTGTTATGGTTTCTATACTGAAAGTTCGGTGTTTGAGTTTTCTTGACAGATTCCACAAATCTGTTGCATTCTCCTTTCTGAAAAAACTTTTCCAGTTGTTTATTGTTCATTGCGTTCTCTTGGAGGCAAAGATTTGGTATTTAACAATCCCCTGTCATCATTTCCAATTCATAAATTAACACATTTGCAAGACTGGTAGTAGCTTTGGATCACTGATTCTGTCTGGTGCTAAGGGTGGAGCAAAGGACACATCTCTGTTCTTTTGTATTCTTAACTGGCCATGTATATTCCATGGTATATAGGGAAGAGCTTGGCTCTTCAGGTGGTATAGGAGCAATTTTAACTGTATGAAATACAATTTTAACCGTATTAAATGATGAAAAACAAAGATAGAGAACAGGTTCTCTGGCATTAAACATACCTTAATTCAGTCTCTGCATGTTCACACCTCATCTGCTGTGTGATCTTGGGAAAATTGCTTAATCCCTCTGGTCTCGCCATTTTCAACCCTTAAATGGGAATTATAATAACTGACACCGGGCTAGTTTGAGAATTAAATGGAATCATACCTGGCATGTAGTGAGCACACAAGACTGAAAATTCTTGTCTAGGTCATTAGGAGAGAAAAACTTGTTCCTTCGGCATTTCTGATGATGAACAATGAAAATGAATATTTTCAGCAAAAGGAGAATTTCTAGGAAAAAAAGAATATAATCCACATGGCAGTAGTCATCGAAACTGTAAATTCAGTGTTCCAACAATTTTAGAAAGCCTTTATTTAGACCTATCTCTCATTTTGACGTTTGTAAACTGAAACCAAGTAAGGTTAGAAGATTTTCCCAATGTCACAGAAGTTGTTACTTGTAGAATAATGGCTGGGTTCCAACTTTCCCAGGTCTTGGCCCAGTTCATTTTTATTTCATAGACATTCTACCATTAAAGACTTAATGACCCGAAGTTTTAAAATGAGTTTTCTTTCCCTAGGAACTTATTCCTACAAAATAAAAATACAACTTGACTTATGTACAATTGAGTGATTAAGTTGCAGTCATGGGCTCAACCAATTTGTGATAAAGGTTTCATTTTATTGGAGCCAAAGTTCTCTGAGCTCATTAAGAGTTTTGGTAATTCTTGATAAATTATTATGCAGAACAAAATCCATTGAAATATTGTATTGAAAACATAATAATGTGAAAGGTGAAATAATAGTACCTGACGGACCTGCTGATTTATGATTTCTTTCTCTGAGTGTGGTAAGTTGGAAGCATTTTAACCCCCTCAACAAGACTCCACACACAAACATGAGGACAAAGAGATTGCAAAGTAACCTTGTCTCTTTAGGAGACTGGAAATGCCAAGAATAAACACCATGCAATTAAGGTAGCATTTCAACCTGAGAAGGAAATTAACTCCTTGAGCTCTGACTAATGTTTTGCTGTAGGAAATAAAATATACCATAACTGGACAGGATGCAGTTCTAGGCTTTCAGAGAGATTATTAGAGGAGAAAATACAGAGATGCGAAGAAGTAGCTTGAAGGGTGACTTCCTGATCTTCCTTGTACTTTATGGAAGGAAAAGATCCATTTGAGAAGATAGGTGACCTCTCCTAGATCAGGGGTGCTACCTGCAACTCTCTGTCTTTTTATTCAGAGAGAGCCACTTTGAAAACCTTTAAGCATTTTTATACATCTCCTGGCAATTACCAGGAGATGGAATTTTAGTCATTCATAGTATTTCACTGTCCAGATAAGTCTGTCTGCATAGATAAAGGTATAGATTGATTAATATGCATATATAGTTTAATTTTTACTGATATAATACATGTCACATGGCTAAGTGTACAAGAGAGTAGGGAAAGCAGCCAGAATCATATCTTCTATATGTTCCTCTGTGTACTGTGCCCAGCCCTTTCACTCAGAAAGAGCTGCTTTAGAATCTATGAATTTTCATTTTTAATAACTTCTTAGTATTTACTTCCATACATAAAAATATAATTATAATGCTATTTCTGACTTTTCATCTTTAAATATCATTAACTTAGAAATGAAGATTGGCTGAATTTTTGTACTATACCCTGACATCCTTTCCTATTCCCCTCCCTCACCTTACAGTGTAGTTACTTCAGTCATTTAAATTCTTCCCATAGGTACTTCTAAGCTTTAAATAGTTTACTTACACCTTTTTTCTTTTTCAATCAGTTATAAATAGTCTCTTGGCACTCACCTTGTCAGATGAGGATGGAATCTCTTGTTCTCTTATCCCCAATTGCCAATTTCTGTTACCTACATGCATGTCTACTCGAAATATATATATAATGCATGTGTTTGTGTATGTATGTATGAACACATACCTGTTGTGCTTTACCTAATGGTTAATCTTAAAAGTTGAAAGTAAAAAAAAAAAAATGATACTTACCTTAAAATACAAATCTGTGTATTGTTTTTTGGATAATCTTAAAGGGATATTCCTTATTTGCTTTTTGTGTGGCTTTGTGCTTTCCGATTGCCTTTTCTTTTCTTTTTTTTTTTTTCCCCTCATGTTACTCATGTGACTCATGTGATTTGCCTTATAACTTCATAAATTCTCAAGAATAAACAATCCCACTTTTCTTGATACCTGCTTCCTAGCCATCTGCCCTGCTTTCATTTAGATCAGTTGGTCCAGCCAACATTCTGGGATGTCCATTTATAATTATCCTGTTTCCTGTATTGTCCTCCTTGGTTTTTCTCTTTATCTTGCTCTAGAACCACATCAAGAAATTTTCTGAAAGAAAGGGAGCAGTGTGTCTTGGATAAAAACGTTCTAACTATATGAATATGTAATAATATTCTATTTAAGCTCTCTACTTGATTGTTTGGCTGCAAATGAAATTCCAAGCTGGAAATCATTTTTCTTATATTTCATATCCATTGATTCATGCTCTAACATCGGAAATACAATGTTGATCTGACTTTTGTTGGTGGTGGTGACCAATATTCCTCCTTTCTGAACGTTTTTAGTATCTTCTATTTACTGTGACAGTTCACTGAAATGATATAGCTATTTCTTATTTATTATTTTGTAAATTCCATGAATCTTTTAGTCTAAAGAGTTGTGGGGTTTTTGCCCTGAAAAATTCTCTTGTTTTTTTTTTTTTTTTATTTTCTATGCCCCCTTTATCTCCTAATATCCAGTTTTTTCTGCATCTCCTACGACACAGATCCTTTATTTTATTTTTCTGAACTAATAGATATGTTTCTTATTGTTCATACTTTTGACTCCTGGATTCTTCTTCCTAGAGGACTGTGTGAAATTTATCTTCTGAACTGTTTAATTAAATCTTTATTTGAGAAATTGCCGTTTTAATTTCCATAAACTTCTTGCTCCTTGATAATTCTGTTTCCAGGTTATCCTATTCTTGTTTAATCCTGTTCTTGTCATTTCTCATTGAATTGAAACTTGAGGGTATTTTTAAAAAGTTAAATGCTCATTTCCTTAAATTTTCTTTTCCTCAATTGTTCACCTGTTTCTCTTTCAGCTTAAAGTTCTGCTCAAATTCGAAAAAAATCATTAGTTACCCATTCAGATTTAAAAGCAATATAAGAAAAACTAGATTGGGATCTGTGATTATGAATGAGGTTTATCAACAGGGGGACACTGCTTTAGTGAGAACAAAAAGCTAGCTGTACATTACATATATGGATACAGAAGTCTTTGTTCTGGAATTCCAATGTTCATGTTAGCTATCTTAAGTTTTCCCAGACTCTTCAATTTGTGTTGAGGGAGTGTGACGTAGCTGGGGTAGAGGTGAACTGATGGAGCCTCTTTCAACTAATACCTACTGTTTGCAACTCGGGTCTCACTCTTGCTCTCTCTTTTACCTGGACTGTCGAGTCCCAAGGCTTTCTGGTGGTTCTGAGGGCAACTTGAGCGCTATTTCTCCTTAACTCCTTCCATGTGTACTCTAGTTTGTTTCACCTGCTTTGAGTTAATGTTTGGCAATTTTCATCTTCTGAAACTCTAGTCAGATTTCTTGCCTGTGTAAATCTCTTATTCTTTACTGCTTTATGTGATACAGGATTTTAAATTTGTCTGTTTTTATCATTTTAATGGTATCTCAGGAAAGAATGCAATAAATGCACGTGATCATTCTATCACCCTGGATTAGAAGTCAGGACATCATTTTAAAAACTCCTCCCTCCCTCCCTTTCTCCCTCCCTCCCTCTCTCTCTTTCTCTCTCTCTTTCTCTCTCTCTCTCTCTCTCTCTCTCTCTCTCTCTTTCTCTTTCAAATATTTGCTTATTTATTATTCTTAAATTTATTTTTAAATATTCAAGACACAGTAACCAATATGTGGGAATGAAGGAGTCCTTGTAAAGACAATGAGTATGGCAGAAAGGAACAGCTTGAGGCTCCAAAACCAAACTTCATGGTTCTAAGATTTGTAAATGTATATTTTCTGGTTTCCTTGGTGTTTCCAAGGAACATAGATATGGGGAATGTCACCATCCTTTTTCTCTTTTTGATAGTTTTATCAGATAGTGTGAGTTTATATTTGGGTAGAATTTTAAACTCTGACCCTCATATTTTAAACTCTTGAATATCATTACTGAGATCTTAGTTTAAGTAACTATATTCGATGACTATGCTGAAGTAATTCTGACTTTTTGGAAGCTATAATCTACTTCTGGAATGCATTCATCCTGACTTGGGCTTTTCACTAAAAGCAAACAGTGCATTTCATGGAAGGATGTGTTTTTTCCTCATCTTTTATTTCGAATCTCAAATAAGCCTCCTTATTGTTTTCCTTTTTCTATCTTATTTTGTGTCATTTATGTGCACTTCTTACTCTGATCTTTGCAGTATGATTTCTGAGGTGAAGTTTGGGTTCATCTGATCCAGTATGGCCATCATGGAATCACTGAGACTGGCCCAGAAAGCAGACTGACAACAGTCTTTCCCATGACTTTACAACCTTTTCCCAAACATTACCTGTGGAAAAAGTTGAACACTGTTCCTTACTGCTCTGTACTCTATATCTTATCAGTTAACAAAACAGGGCCCATCAGGGCTTAGATAAAATGCTGGGAATGTAATTATCAAATAGTGGGAAACAAAACGAAACAAAGCAAGTTAACAACAACAGATGGAAATATAGGCCAGAAGTCAATATGTTGGCCTAAAATGAATCTATTTTACTTTACCTTAGTCCACACATTCATTAATGTGGTAAAATAATTGCTGTAGCGGGGAGTTGCTGACAAAGCCTTTAGAAAGAATTTCTATCTCCTGTCTTTGAATAGAGTTGAAAAATAGGAAGAAAATTAGATGCCAATGAAATTAACAGACTGTAAACATAAAATTAATTATTCTATGAAGAGTAGTTACATCAAGAGTTAAGACTTACATCCCAGGCATTCCTAGCCCATGGCAAATTTGGTTCAGTTCTCTAGCTGGAGAACTAATTTCTACTCAAAAGCTGGTTAAATTTTTTTTAATTTTATTTTAGGGGGCGCCTGGGTGGCTCAGTTGGTTAAGCAACTGCCTTCGGCTCAGGTTATGATCCTGGAGAGCCGGGATCGAGCCCCACATCAGGCTCCCTGCTCGGCGGGAAGCCTGCTTCTCCCTCTCTCACTCCCCCTGCTTGTGTTCCTTCTCTGGCTGTGTTTCTCTCTGTCAAATAAATAAAATCTTTAAAAAAAATAAAAAAATAAATTTAAAAAAATAAAATTTTATTTTATTTAAATTCAATTAATTAACATATAGTGTATCATTTGTTTCAGAGCTCAATGATTCATTAGTTGCATGTAATACCCAGTGCTCATTGCATCAAGTGCCCTCCTTAATGTCCATTATCTCATTACCTTATCCCCCCACCCCCCACCCCTCCAGTAATCCTCAGTTTGTTCCCTATGATTAAGAGTCTCTTATGGTTTGTCTCCCTCTCTGATTTCTTCTTATTTTATTTTCCCCTCCCTTCCTCTATGACCGAGCCTCTGTTTTGTTTCTTAATTCCACTTATGAGTGAAATCATATAATTGTCTTTCTCTGATTGAATTATTTTGAAAAGCTGTTAAATTTTTATGTAACTTACTGATGAAAAGACCCTGACTTTTTACTTTATGTGTGTGTGTGTGTTTCTTTAGAAAAGAAAGACTAACAGTCAAATAAAATAAGAAAGGAAGGCAAATAGAGCATTGAGGATACCTTTATGAAGCTACTTTTCCCTTGAAAGAGAAGCAAACAGAAAAACTGGAATTGCTTCTTCTGCAAAGAGTATTCTAGAAGTGGTAAACTCTTAGTCACAGGGCAGCATTTGATAAAATTGATTATTCCCACTTTCGTGTAACACTCTTCATTAGGCTTCCAAAAGACCACAGTCTGCTTTGGGGGCAGTGGCGGGGGGGGGGAGAGAAGCAAAAACAAAAATCTTTTTATTTTCTATCCTCAGTGTCTTTTTGTGGCTTCTTCTGCATCTTTCAAAGGTTAACTTGCTGTAATTCTCCGTCATCTGACTTACCATTTAAGTAAAGTCATCTAATTGTTTTAAGTACTATTTTAAAGATAATATTGGAAAATGTAGCTTTCCATCCTTGATCTCTCTCTTAAACCTCCGAGTCAGATATCCAGCTGCCTACTCAGCCTATTTAAATACATAACTAGGAAGCACCCAAATTTCACATTTTGAAAGCAGAACCTTTAATTTTGTTTCCAAAACTCATTATTTCCCAGTTTATCCAACTATGAGTATGAGACCATATGCCTCGTTGCTGTCACTAAAACCTAGGAACTATCCTTAAATCCTTTCATTCTTTTATACCTTACAACTAATTCTTCAACATTGGTTTTTATCCTCAATCTATCAATTGACCAACTTCTCTTGACATTACTCACCGTCATTTCTCACCTAGGCTTAGTAACCTCCTCCCTAAATTGGTAATCCAACTTCCTCTGGTAACCCCATAAGTAGACATTTCACAAAGCTGCTAGTGTGATCTTTTAAATTTAATTATGCTGTAACCATGCTCAAAATCGTGTCATTTAAAATAAATTCACTCTCCTTATGTTAGTTTATTGGGCTGTACTTGAATGCCAACCTCTCGAACTGTCTCCCTCATCATTCCTTCTGCCCTAGAAACCTGCCCTTCCTGGTTTCAGGGAATATGCCAAGAATGTTCTACCATCAATACATTTTTTATTTGTCTTTCTCATGGCCTGGAATGCTTTCTTTAGTTCATCACATGACTCACCTTCATTTCATTCAGGCCTATCTTCAAATATCATCCTCCTCAGATGGGGGCGGAGGGGCATCTCGGACAACCCAATCTGAAATAGTCCTAGCATCCCCTAGTCATTTCTGATCACTTGTCCTGCTTACTTTTCTTCAGAGCCCTTACCACCCTCTTATATGTTCCTTGCTTTTCCTGTTCCCCTTACTGCTACCACCATACACACCTGGCAATAAGTTCTGTGGAGCCAAGATTTGCTCTGTCTTGCTCACTGCTCTATCCAAAGTACCTGTAACAGTTCCCGCCATAGAATAAGAACTTAAGAATATTTATTGAATTGGTGAATGAATAAAATGTGGACACATTACCCACTCTGTAGTATATGTAATTGTAAGCAAGTTTTCTCAAGGAATTGGAATAGATGCTTATAACCATCAAAAATAGATAACCAACATTTCCTAGTGCTGTATATGGTCTGTAAAATCTTGTTGTACTTTGTATTATACTGGTGAGAAGGAGCAGCCCATTGCTCATTAAGTACTTGGCGCTTGGCAGAGGTCATTTCATATAATTATCACAAGAATTCAGATAGGTTATGACATTATCTCCATTTTATAGTTAGTGGAACTGAGGAGTGTGTGTGTGTGAGGGAGTGAGAGAGAGAATCTGAGATCCTGACAGTTGAGTACTACGTAACCTTAAAAGGCACCTTCTTCCTCTCTCTCCTTATTAGAGCAGCAATGAATGATTCGGATAATCCCAAGAAAATAAGACCAATAGATCTTATCAAACTGCATTAAACCTATTAAAGTGGCAAATGTGGCATTATTTTTTTTAAAGTAATTCAGTTTTGCTTTCTATAATAAACCAGGTAAGAGAATATTCTTTTATAAATGGGGGAAATCAATAAGTATCTTTAATAAGAATTATCTGATGTAGGCAATCTTGTTATATCTAAATAATTTCCTAAATAGGAAATGAGAAGAGGTGAGCTGATGAACATTCGTAGCATGCACATACGTTTACTAAAAGAAGTAAAGTCATGAGCTAATTTTGATATCATACACCTATTTAACTAGAGATTTATATTAATATAACTATATACTGTGTGTGTATGTGTATGCACGTGTATACTCAGGTTTCTATACATCTTTTTGAATCATTTTTCCCCTTAGTTTTCTGTTCATTTCCAAAATATATACTTAATTTTTTTCTTCTGCCATAGCCACCATCTAATTGTGAATACCTGTTTTTACTCCCTCTCTCCCTCTGTATTCCTTTCCACTACTTTGCCAATATCTGTGTCTACACCTGCTGCTTGACCATCTGACAGAGCCACTAGTCGTTTCTTTTACCCTTCTAATTTTATTCCTTTCTCCTGTAGTTCCTTCTCTAGCTAAGTCTCCTCCTCTTTTTTCTCATTAGGCAACTTGATTTGTTGTTTTCATTGGATAAAAAGTTGTCCACTCATAAACCAAGTGAATCGGAAAGATCATTTTGTTTTAATTAAAAAAAAATAAATTATTTGAATTTTGGGGGGATATGGTGCAAGTGGCGCGGAGAGCAAAAGAAAACAAACAGGCTCTGGCAGAGGTTTCACAGAGCGTTCGCATATTTTATTGCAATCTTTCCATGATAGAGGGTGTGTTGTCATGAGCACCCGTGTCATGCAGCCAGGAGAAGAGGAGGGATGGTGCTGCCGTGAGGTAAATCAAGAGATAACAATACAATTTTTCTGTTGCCTGGTGGAGGTGTTTAGGATGTGTTTTCTTTATATCTTCATCCGCCCCTAATTGAGGATGCTTTAAAATTGAATGACTAGCAGTCAAAACGTGTTTGCTTCAAGCTGAGAAGAAAAATGCTGGTGTCTCCGCTTCCAAACTGATTGCGCTTTGTACACAGCTGACAGCTACAGTCACTTTGAGTGACTGATAAGTGGGAAGCTCTGCCACTTATCAAGGAATGCAGGCTGAAAAGAAAAGACCGGGGCCGTTTAGATGCTTTGGCATGTTCAAAATAACATCTTACATCAGTCAGACTCAGAAGCACTGAAAGACATTTAAATGTATATAGAAATGTGGTATATGTGCACCATATACCAGAGACAAAAATTATTCAGCAAGCAAATAGTGGCAAAAGGGGGAAAGGGAAAGTGTCGCTGTTAGGGGTCAATATTTGCAAAACGAATCAATGGATAAATAATTGACACACATTCTGATAAAATTGGCCCTTAGTTTGAAACATCCAAATTTAAAAATGCACAACTAAAGAGCCCCATTGTTATTTATATAAGCAGCTGCCTTTGACCAAATGGATGCCTTGAAGCACCTGAACAATGAAAATGTCATCCACTTTATATAGATAGTAATTTTTACCCTGAGTAAGAATCCCAATTTTCGTTCCCCCTCTTCTTTTCTGGTGTAAATATTTAACACTGAAAACATATATTTAAAATATTCTGTTATATCTGACTTACAGAGCATGATTATATAATAAAATAAGATAGGGGTATGTTTCTTCTTTTAAATTTTGAGACTATGTTAATGAAATATAGGCTGGGCTGTAATTTTCACAAATAGGAACTTCTGAAAATGACAGATTGTTTTTGTACTCCATTATTAGGCTTATATATCAGTGCATGTATATCCTGCTCTAAATTTTCTAGGACATTCATATTTTAAATATTTTTTCTGTCTATTCACACTAGGTACTTGTTCTTCTCTACTCTCCGGATCTCAATAAGAGAAATACCCCCAATGATTTTATCTGTCCCGTGAATGCCATGCTATTTATTTAAATAGCTTGTTTTGGCTTGAAAACTCATAAGGACACTTGGGTTTTTTTGTTTGATTTGGTCAGGGTCAGTTTTAGATACAGTCACAAGAACCATAGCTGTGGTTGATTCAAGCTTCTTTGGTTTGAGCTTGTGTCTTGGGAGGCTAAATGTAACATAAGTCTCTTAATTATTTAAGGAACAACCAACTGCGTGATTAGGGGATATATTTATGAAACCTGCAAATTATTTCACTCTTCTTAATTACTGTAAGACTGAGGACTACTAATGTTTGCATTGTTGTAAAAACTTTTGGGTATGTCTGAAGATAATCATTTGAGCGCGCAGGGAAAAGAATGTGTTAGGACAGTAGGCCCGTCAGACCAGTTTTTGAACCGATGAAGTCCTTAATGAGGTAAGGAGCTTGCTAAACCCACTTTAATTCAGCTGACATGCTTTTTCACTGCAATACTTTCTTGACAAAAGAAGCGGTTTGGTGGATTACAAACTCCTCCAAGCTCCTAACCTCATCACAGACCAACACTTTGAATAATATTGAATTAGAACTCTGTGATCAATAAAATAATTAATATAAAAAATAAACTTTAGAGCAAACTTAGGCCAACTTTTTCTTCTTTGGTAGAAGGAGAAGATATGTCCAGAAATAATAAGAGCTTTGCTAAATTCCCGTTAGGTAATTAGATGTAGACCCCAGTCTCTTAGCCCTGGTTAATTATATCAAATAAATCAAGATCATAAGCACTCCTGAAAACAAAATGAGCAGTAATTCCGTAGAGTCCATCAAATTGAGTTTGCTACTTTATCTGGAATTTGAAACAGACATTAAATATTTTAAGAAATTTGGAAAAATATTTGAATGTTTCCACAGAAGTTGTAAATGACACATCACTTAGGATAGAACAATTAGGAAATGTTAATCACATTTTGATTCATTAAAATTATCAGTGTATCATTTTGGAAGGCATATATACAAAACTTTTTACACATATAGTTCACTGGTTTAAAATAGTTCCTGTTTTTAATGATATTTTTACAAGGAGCTAGTATCTTTTGCTTGATCCATTTTAGGTAAAAATTTATAATGTCATATCATTAGACTCTAATCTAAATAAGGAAAACAAAAACAATGATGTTCTCGCGTGAAAATAATGTCTGATCTGCTTTTCCAAGAGAAGTGTTCTGAAAAATAGTAGCTGAGGAACTCTCAAAGTAAAACTAAAATATTTTAAGGAACCTCCTGATTTCTAGATGTTTTAAAAACCTAAAATAGGAAATGAAGATTTTGGCAAAGGAAAGTATTTTCCCATCATGCAATTGATTTTTTTTTTTCTTCCATAAAATGATGCCCATTCCCCAGCCTCCTCATTTAGGGTATTTGATATTCTCCTATTCTATCATTTATTGAAATCTTTATCTTGCAGTGTCCTATTCTTTTAAAACACTCTTTTCCTGTTTCATCCTGTAACAAATGCTTCATTCATGTAAAAGAACAGGAAAGCAAGATCTTTCTCTAAAATCTTTATCCCCTGAGACATTGAGTGAAGTCTCTTTTGTGATTAAAGAAGGCTACTGCTCTTAAATGCGTTACAAGCACAATCTTGAGTCTACAAACACTTCCATCAACACATCATTACTTTAAACTGCCTTCTCTTTAACCTGTCTTCTGCTACTTCGTATCTTTTTCTTTTGGCACTCTTACCCAGTTACTTTCTCCCCAGTTATTCCCATGCTTGTGACACAAACTCGTTCCTAGAGAACAGATCATTTTAGGAGGATTTAGGAGAAAGAACACAATACAGACACAACTATCCATCAGATGTTTTTGTAAATACCTGCTTTAAAAAAGTTTAGTACCCTAGTAGCATGAAAAAATGCTTTTTAATCATGGGAGAGTCTCACTTCTTACAGTATCTCTAAATGAATCTCATTTCTCACAATACTATCATTATTATATTTTTTTTAATCTCTTATATGGCTACTATAAGACACAACATTCACACAAATAAAATCCCACTCCAAGCCATGGAGCAATGAGGTTTTAGTTCTTCTGGTAAATCTGTGCTCATCCATGTGGTGAAACAATTCAGATATCTGATGATATACAGTCATAATCATAGATTAGCATTATATGGATCTGATCACAGGAAAAAAGTAATGCTAAAACCAATCACTGGACATTCTCTGGTTATTTTTCAATTTAAAAAATCAGGATTACGTTATTTATGAAGAGTACTGAAGTTCTCAAAGGCATGTATGCTATCACTTTGCCCACTTTGCAAAGATTATTAGTGGCTTCTGATGCTAAGATATGATACTACCCTCGTTGTTCCTTCTTTATATGATTAAACCCTCAGAATTCTGTTTTTCTAAAATAGAGTAGAGTTATTCTTCTCTAAGCTTCTTAGTACCGTATGTAGAGCCACATGGAGTTAGCATTCCCTTTTGGCCCATCTCCTTCCTACATTTTTATTTAACAGCCATTTTTTCCTCTCTTTCTTTCTCTTTCACATTTGATTTTCTTCATTTTGAAACCTGATCAGGGAAAATAGAAAAATATATATATATTTTAAAACTCTCGAACTAACACTACGTTTAATGTTTCCTGAGGTTTTTGATACAGACTAAATAGGCGATGACACAATACCTGGAAAATGAAGACAGATTTGGAGAATTCAGAATTGAGTTTTCACAGGAAGAGGTGAAAGGATTTAATGTGGTTTGTGAAAGCATTATATTTTGCAACCATCCCAGTTCAATGTAGATTAACCTTCTGTGATATATTTCTGCCAAGTCCCTGAAATGATGGACCCTAAGATGTTGAACCTATTTGTCTGATCTCTTTTTCTAGATGTAAAGATTAGGATAGGAAGTTTGGTTTATCTTTAAGCATTTTACAGCCTCGGAATGAAACTGAAACGCCTCCATAAAAGAATAATTCCTGAATTTTTTATGTATTGTCACTGAAAATATTCTAGGAAGCCCGAGGAATGTGTATATCCCAAAATAATTATCCCGGTTCCTTTTTTTTTTTTTTTTCTTATTCTGATTAGTGATTTCAGTAGTGTTAAGAAGTGAGAATACATAAAAGTTTTCATATGATTTTTATTTGAAAGTTCAACTCTGTAAACACACATTTATTATTTATTCCTTTTATTGATTTATTTGCCTGAACATTTAAAAATGAGGATATCTTGAGCTTGACGTGTCATTTTAAATTATTTTAAAGATGCTAGTGACTTGTTGAAGAAATTTTAATTCTTTTTGTCCTTAGTAGCAACCATTTTGACTATAGGGCAAGCTTTGTAACCCACTTGTTGAAATCCTAAAGGAAAAAGCTTATCAAGGAAAGATGTGTGTAGTTAGAGAGAGGTCTTCCCCCAGTGCCGCCGACTGTTCAGGTAACTATAACAGACTTATGAGACTCTTTTTTTCCTTATGGTGTTGCTTTAACCTAAAGGAGAAACAGAAAATCACCTCAGGATGTGCTGCACTTATTTTATTACTGCTTGTCCCTTTTCTCCACCTTGACCACTATTAAGTTTTATTCCTTTCTGGCTGTGTTAAGCTGTACTAAATGTCAGTGGGATGTCTGCCCACATCATCTGTTATAATGATCTGTTCCTACTCATAGGGACTTGTTCATTGAGGCTCTCTTTTTACAATCCTACATACCCACCTGCTTGCATAGGAAATATAATTCTCCCCTTATGCAGTCCTGAGCCGGTCTTAATAAACGTGATGGTGGGAAATGCTACAGGCCTTTTTCTTTTCAATTTAATAGCTTGCTAAAAGTGAAAGAACAGTAATTAAGAATACAAATGCTAATCATTGAAAAGAAGAAAAATCAAGGTTGGGGACTGACTAAAAAATATGAAATATAGATTATATTTTCTAAATATTTTAATGCATAAATAATAATGCATAGCAATGTATATAACTAACACAATCGGAATTTTTTGGCCTATTAAAGTTCAGTTAGAGTGTTAATATATCTTTATGCAAAGTATAAGGGACCTGAAAATACTGCCATTAGATAAGGGTCAAACATCCTAGCTGTTCTGCCCAATTATAATAGAGACATTTTTAACACCTTTGAAACAATGCTCACACATTACTCAGATTGTCAGAATCCTGTGAGAAAAAGCCAGTGATATAACTTCACTTATTATGAAGGTAAACTGAGGCAGTAATCATAGCTATTTCAAATCTTGGAAGAACCAAAGAAAATGAGGAAGGAAAACCTGAGCCAAAAGGTAGCAGAAAATTAAAAGACCTGGGAAAGCCAAGCATAGATTGCAAAGGCATTTGTTTGTGTGTGGATGGTGACTGAATTTTAAGGAAAAACACCTTGAGAGGGCACAGGGGAACAGGACTGGGGGAGGAATGATATTTGTTTGTTTGTTTTTTCCTTGCAAGGTTATACAGACTGTATATAGATCATAGGATATAGTTTACGGTTTTCAAGTTGTATGACTTTGGACAAGTCACTTAATGTCATTGGTTCTCAGCTTCTTCCTCTGTAGGTAAGAACTGTTAGTATCGCACATGACTGTCAAGACAAAACAATCAAATACTTTGTGTGAGTGTGTCTCAAAATTTGTAGAGCACTAGAGCAAATGTATGTTGTTGGTAATCAGTTTTCCCCTCCTCTGCTTCATATCATTACTCTGATCTTGAAATTTGAGTAATCAGCCTCCGAAAATGGTTCTGTTTGCTTCTTGGTTGTTTATCCCCCTAGGGGGGGATAGAGCAGGAGCAAAAAGAGCAGAAGAATTATGTATTTGTTTTACAACTGATATAATTAGCTTTAATTTGTAGCTCATGTATTAGAATGTACATTAGTATGGTGTTTAAAGGAATTGGCTTAAAATCACAACCACGTCTTCCAGTGTTATTCCTTGTACCACATTTATTCATAATTGTACATGTGAAATGATAAACCATGCCTGCATCTTGTCCAGAAGAGTGGATGAAAGAGTTGTCTGACAAAACTAACTGTTCAAAATTAATTTTTTCTTTTCTTCCCTTACTAATAGTGAATGCTAGTTTTTAGTGTCCTTGATTTACATCTCTGACTTAACTTTGTCCTTAATCAAACAGAATTCAGGTATTAGCATACTTTCTAATCTTTAACTAACTTGTACCATAAACACACTAAGTCATCTGATTTACCAGAATTTTAGTTTCTCAGTGGGTCCTGGTATCTTCTGTGTGTTGCATACCATAAGTTTCCTCCATTTCTTTGCATTCAAAATTTTGGTAAACTTGAAAATCCTAGAATCATCTGAATGAAGAATTTAAATCAAGTCTTAGTTATGGAAACATTATCAGGTCTCTGGAGACCAGGAATTATTCAAACTAGGTCAAAATTTCATAAGATGTTTACTAATGATAGTCATGTTTGGATGATAGATAGTGAGATTATAGTTCTTTGCTAACTAAATTATTAACTACTCTTTGAGGCCAAGTGTTTCTTTAGAGAAATGACTACTCTTTGCTTTTAACATTGCTTATTGGACTCTATGCTAAGTTGCTAC
This sequence comes from Spilogale gracilis, assembly GCA_004023965.1. NCBI lineage: Eukaryota > Metazoa > Chordata > Mammalia > Carnivora > Mephitidae > Spilogale > Spilogale gracilis. The sequence continues at coordinate 129,856 of PITA01002005.1, forward strand.
TTGCTTCACCACTGATATTTTTGTATGGATTTCATTCTTTAGAAAGGACCATATGGGAGCAGTTGATTACTTCATCACAATTGGCATCTTGCCTCCAGCTGTGTCCAATAACCTAGCATAGCTGTATTTAGTGGATAACTATTAATGTTGTTATTGGTCATAAAAATCGTTAAGGTACTTAAAGTAATAATGGCATCTCTGCAGAGTAGAAGTAAAAACATAATTTCAGTCTGACCTTTTAAGTGTTTACGGGCCTGCCATATAATATAAAATTACTAGAAGTATAAGTTACATTTGTCACCCCTTATCCGTGGGCAGTGCATTCTAAGACCCCCATTAGATACCTGAAACTGCAGAAAGTATGAAACCCTACATATACTTTTTTTCTATATATACATACTTATGATAAATATTGATTTCTAAATTAAGTACAGTAAGAGATGAACAATAACTAATAACAAAATAGGATAATTATAACATATATACTGTAAGACAAGTTATGTGAATGTGGTATCTTTCTCTCTCTCAAAGTATCTTACTCTACAGTACCCACCCTTCCTGTGATGATGTGAGATAATAAAATGACAGACTTATATAGAAAATGACATACAGCTGTAGACATTGCTTAAAATGACGTTAAAATATTTCTAAGTTCAGTGGTAACTTCTCGTATAAAAATAAGGCTGTTACTATTGCCTTTACATTATATTTTAGGGAATTATTTAGAAAATAAATTCATATGGTATATTCGTACCATGAAATATTGTGTAGGTACTACAAAGAGTAAGGCTGAGCAAATGAATCAACTGCAGAACTTGACCAATATATACTGTTAAGTGATCAGTGTTAGTTAAAGGACAAAATATATACTATTGATTCCAAACAATTTAAATACAGAGAGAGATAGAGGAGAGAGTGCATGTCTGTCCCTAATACTATTAGTCAAACATAAAATGTAAGGAGTAACTACATAATGCCAAAGGATTCATGATTGAGGTAATATTACTATTGCCATCATCTCGGAAATGTTCTAGGGATGAATGAATGATGTTAGACTTTCTGGATCATCCAGGACTGCCAGAAATTTTAATACTTCAGTACTGTAAATTGGGGAAGTAAAATTTTCATGCCCTCATTTTAGAAGTGCTATTGTGTTAGTGTCCTAGGCCTGCCGTAACAAAAATTCCCACAAACTTGGTGGTTTATAACAACAGAATTTTGTTCTCATACAATTCTAGAGGCCAGAGTTCAATATCAAGGTGTTAGCAGGGCTAGTTCCTTCTGTAAGCTCTTTTTTTTTTTTAAAGGTTTTATTTATATATTTGACAGAGAGAAACACAGCTAGAGAGGGAACACAAGCAGGGGGAGTGACAGAGGGACAAGCAGGCTTGATGGGGCTTGATCCTGGGACTCCAGGATCATGACCTGAGCTGAAGGCAGATGCTTAAGGACTGAGCCACCCAGGAGCCCCTCCTTCTGCAAGCTCTTAAAGAGAATCCACAATATGCCTCGACTCTAGCATCTGTTGAATTCCCAGCATGATTTGGGTTCCCTGGCTTGTAGGCATATCACTCCAGTTTTTGCATCCTCCTTCACATCTTCTTCTCCTCTAGATCTCTGTGTGTCTCAGCATCCATCTCCAGTCTCAAGCACACCAGGGTTTGGGCATAGGGCCCAAACTAAATTCTGGATTGTCTCATCTCTAGATGCTTGACTTACTACATCTGCAAAGATCGTAATTCCAAGTAAGGCTATACTCACAGGTCCTGGGTCTGAGAACTTGGACATATCTTTTTGGAGAACATAATCCAGTGTATTATAGCTGTTAAGATTATTAATTCATTATATTGTACCTATTTTGATCATGAGATATCTTGTTTCTTCAAGAAAGTATTGAGTAGAGAGAAGAATGAGTACATGACATGCAAGAAAACTGTCGATACACAGAACTGCTGTATCATTCCAGATACATTTATGTTTCAACGTTTGGTCACAGTGAGTAGTTATTTTTCAGTGCAGCTGTAATTTGGAAAGACACAGTATTATCAGGGAGTGATGTAGGTGATAGTACCTTGAATTTAGCTTCAGGAGACCTTGTTTAAATCCTGGTTCCATCACTTAGTGGTTACATAACCTGAGAAAGCTTATTTAATCTCTTCAAGTTCCAATTTGTTCATGTGTGAATTCTGGGTAATACTAGCGTGTGTAAAGTTCCTAATTAATGATGGTTATTGTAATCGTGTGTTTCTTCCACATGGACTCTGGCGGCTTGGTTTGTCCTGAGGTTATAATCAATAGATGTCTCTTAGAGCTTGGCTGCTAAGCATGAGGACATAGCCTAAGGGTCATTTGTACCTGATCCATATTTGTTCAACTAATAAAATCTGCATAAATTGCCTCCATCATTAAGAAATTGTAGAATATCAGTTTTACATACTTTTCATTGTTTTTATTATCATACACTATATTCCTGACCATTTGGAAAATGATTTTGTATCACTCTGGGGCAGTGTCTAATATGGTACCAAAATATTTGAGGAATTCAGTCAGTTTTTTTTAAAGATTTTATTTTTTATTTGAGAGAGAGAGAGGGAGTAAGCAGGAGCAGGTTGGGGAGGGGGAGGAACAGACTCTGTGCAGAGCAGGGAGCCCCATGCGGGGCTCGATCCCAGGACCCTGAGATCATGACTTGAGCTAAAGCCAGATGCTTAACAGACTGAGCCAACCAGGCTCCCCAAATTCAGTCAGATTTTTAAAAAGCATATCTTGATCGACGAGTTTTTGAGTTGGCAGTGGTGGCTATTGTATTAGCATTGTTCTGATGTAGTTATATCATCTGAGAGGTGCTGAAGACAGCGAGGACTCTTTAGGCAGATAGAATATAGTTTAAAGGGCTGCTTTCCTAGTTCCTAGTGGTATGACCTGAGCAAGTTAGTTACTCTCCTCATTTCTAATATGAAGATATCTTTGTTTCAGGTGTGTTATGATTATTAGAGGTAAATTAATGCTTCAAGTTATTGCCCAGCTAACAGAAGGTGCTTAATAAATGGTAGTTAAAATAGTAACATCTATGTGACAAGAGAATGAAGGTTAAGAAATAGAATTTCCAGGGGCGCCTGGGTGACTCAGTCATTAAGCATCTGCCTTCGGTTCAGGTCATTATCCTGGAGTCCCAGGATCAAGCCCCGCATCGGGCTCTCTACTCAGCAGGAAGCCTGCTTCTCCCTCTCTCACTCCCCCTGCTTATGGTCCCTCTCTAGCTGTGTTTCTGTCTGTCAAATAAATGAATAAATTCTTTAAAAAAGAAATATAATTTCCAATGAATTTGTTTTATTTCATTTTTAAGTAAGAGCTAGGGTATTTCTTATTGTGTTAGGAAAATTACTTTATCAATATAATATTTTAGAGGCTTCCAGTCCTGTTTTTCCAACTGCAATTACTTCAGGTTCCTGTTAGCCATTTTCTGTTTTGTTTTGTTGACATATAGCTAACATCCCATCGTATGTTTTATAAGCTTTATCAAGTTAGTCAACATATAATCTTATCAAATACATTTATATATAGAAATATATCCTAATATATCATAGCTGTGATTTTAATTACAGAGTTATTAATAAAATAAGGTGATTTTTTCCTCAAAGATCTATAGCAGATGTGTGCCAACATTGTTAATTTGTTAGGAATACATATCAAATGCAAAACTGTTTTTTTTATAGACACATACCCTCACACACATACTCTTTTTTCTTATATTTTAAAGTTTGACAATATACCAAAAACAAAACACTAGATATGTCTGGTAAACATTAATTGATTGTGCTAAGTTTTTAAATTGTATGAAGACTTTTTTAACTGTATTGTGTGTGTGCATTCTTTTTGCTTATTTTCTGTTTGAGAGGTAGAAGTCTTTATCAAGTAACAATTTTCTTAAAGTGACACATTATAATAAGTCACATTCTTAAAGTAAACATCCAATTTCCCATGTCACTCTTATATACAAAATATTGCTACATGACTATATTGATACTAGAGGGACTCAATATTTCCCATACTGATTTAGTCCTCTCCTTACTTTTGGTTATAGACATGAAAACATCAGATACTATCCACAACTTCTTTTTTTTTTTTTTTAAAGATTTTATTTATTTGACACAGAGAAACACAGCCAGAGAGGGAACACTGGAGGTGGAGTGAGAGAGGGAGAATCAGGCTTCCTGGTGGAGTGAGAGAAGGAGAATCAGGCTTCCTGCCGAGCAGAGAGCCTGATGTGGGACTCGATCCCGGGTCTCCAGGATTATGACCTGAGCCGAAGGCAGTCGCTTAACCAACTGAGCCACCCAGGCACCCCGTATCCACAACTTCTAAACCAATAGACATATCATTACATTAGGAATCATGTTTAAATTAATGACGTAATAATGTAGATTAGTGATGTTTAAATTAATGATTTTAATGTTAAAATAATGATGTACTCTTTAACCCCTATACTCTTTATATTTATTCCTATTGGAGTAGAATTAAAGTTATTTTCTTAAGATCTTGTCTATTAGGGCACTTGTTAGAATATCTGAATTATGAGGTTACTGGCATTTGAATACATTTTTCAATTTTTTTGGTAAAATTCTTGTAAAGTTCTTTTGTAAAATTTCTTGTAAAACCCCAAGGGCCTGGGTACACTAGAGTATACTTCTGTATTTAGATTTCCTAAGGGATTCTTGAACCCATTTTGTTTATTCCTAATCTCGTACTCTGTGGGAAGTATTTCTGGATGTGGTGAAGAAGTGACTCTTAGTTTTAGTCAGTGTACCAGACTTCCAGCTCTATAACACGATATCCATGATGATGGTATATGTTAAAATGGAATGTGATGTATGTGACAGACCATGTACTAGCAATCTATCACTGAATTATCAATCAAGGATTATATGAAGAAGTTCTACTTTTATGAATTTGTGGGCTAGAAATAGCTAACAACAACAACAAAAGAAATAGCTAATGATCATATATCCAGTCTCCCAATCACTTAACTTCAAAAATATGAATTTATTTTTGATGTCTTCCTCTTCACACTTTCCTTTGTATAACATTGTGACTGTATAGATTTGCCTTCATGATATCCCTTGTGTATTTTCTTATTTTCCCTTTCCTGTCCCACATTCAAGTTCTTATTCCGCTTATCCCTGCAATGGCAACCTAACTCTTCTGATTCTATCAGCTTTACTCTCCACTTGGCTTTGTGCACTACATTAGATCAGTCTAATTCTTAAAGAAAAACTCTCCTAATGTTCCTGGCTTGCTTAAAAATCTTTGACAGCTCCTAGATTAAGTGATTCCTTAATAGCCTGTTGTTCAAGACCCTCTCCCATTTGGTGCTGCCTTACTCTTGTAAGTTGGTTTTTTCTCATTTCCTTTTATGAACTTAATAATCCAACTATCTCCACCATTCTTCTGTTCTTCACACTTTCTCACTCTCTGGCCTCCGGGTTTTTAGTCATGTGGATTCCTTTTCCTAGAATTGTATTACCTATTCTTTCTCCCCATGTCAAGAAATTTCACATACACTAAGACCAAATTCATGCATCCTCTTATCCACAAATAGTTCCCTAATATTCCCAGAGCAAACATTCCTCTGGATTCCTATATCATTTTCCATTCTACAGCTCTTTAATGGTCTTACTACTTTCTACCTTGTATTACACATTTTAAACAATTTTTATCTTCTGTTATTGAAAGGAGAATCTCGATAGAATTTATCTTTATATTTTCACAGTGTATATTTGATTATCTTGTGAGAAGCATATAAATTGCTCAATAAAGACATCAATAAAAATAATTAAAAGTCCTCAGCTTTCTCATCTATAAAAGGCTGGTATCGATAACAAAACTTGTATCTCTAAAACCCAGTGATGCTTTTTTTAAGATTTTATTTATTTGACCCAGAGAAACAACGCTAGCGAGGGAAGCAGGCGGAGTGAGTGGGGAAGAAGCAGGCTTCCCACTGAGCAGGGAGCCCCATGCGGGCTCTATCCCAGAACTCCAGGATCATGACCTGAGCTGAAGGCAGATGCTTAATGACTGAGCCACCCAGGTGCCCCAACCCAGTGATGCTTTTAATCATATCAAGGGTCTTTATAATCAGCACCATTTTCAAGTTCATTTTTGAAAATTTGTATATGTGCAAATAAATTTTTCAGTCATTACCTTAAGAACAATGAAATAGGTGTATATTTTAAAACACAAGTGTCATGTAAAAAAAAAACTTTGTAAAAGAAAAATGTAATCTTAAATTGAATGGACCAATGTTTAATTATTTTTTATTTTTGGCTTAAAAAAGATGTCCAGAGCTAAAAATTCAGGCTAAAAATGTGAAATGATCCTCTAGATTACTATGAGACTTTAAAAAATAGTTAAGTTCTAGCACAGAATTGTTTTCTGTATATCCTACTGTTACTTTTTCAGGACACAAAGTTTTCTGGTGTTGTATCCTCCCTGAAATTAAGCTGTAGTTTTGCACATTTAGTCTGGTTCATGCTCTTGAAACCTAGACCAGTTCATTCAGGGTGGCTAAGACTAAGGGCCTCACCAGACAGGAATTTCTTTAGTTTGCTTTGGTGTTTAGAAGTTATCTTAAGGGGTGCCTGGGTGGCTCAGTCGGTTAAGCTGCTTCCTTTGGCTCACGTCATGATCCCAGTGTACTGGGATCAACCACACTGGGCTCCCTGCTCAGCAAGGAGTCTGCTTTTCCCTCTCCCTCTGCTTCTCCCCTTTTCCCCCTGCTCATGCTCTCTCACTCTCTCTCAAATAAATCAATAAAATCTTAAAAAAAAAAAAGAAGTGATCTTAAAAGTCTAGTCCTGTGCTGGTCCTCTGTTGCTATCTAGTGTTTGCTAAAGATTGGGTGACCTAAAGCACCACCCTAGATGCAAAATAAACCTCTCAATGAGCCATGGAAGCCAAGACAATGAATAGGTGTTTTGTGTGTGTGTGTGTGTATGTGTGTGTGTGTGTGTGTGTTTGTGTGTGTGTGTGGTTTTTTTGTTTTTGTTTTTTGTTTTGTGGACTGAAGAGAATGTTCAAGCTGGTGGCCAAGGCAATACTTTCAATAGAATAAAATTTAAATCCAGTCTTATAACCCTACACAAGTTAGTTGTTTCATAACTGCACATATAGGAATCTAGATTGTATTATTGGGCATTTGGACATCATAGAGAATTTTTTAAAACCATGAGCTAATGGCGCCTGGGTGGCTCAGTGGGTTAAAGCCTCTGCCTTTGGCTCGGATCATGATCTCGGGGTCCTGGGATCAAGGCCCATGTTAGGCTCTCTGCTCAACAGGGAGCCTGTTTCCTCCTCTCTCTGCCTGCCTCTCTGCCTACTTATGATCTCTCTTGGTCAGATAGATAAATAAAATCTTAGAAAATCTTGAAAGAAAGAAAGAAAGAAAGAAAGAAAGAAAGAAAGAAAGAAAGAAAGAAAGAAAGAAAGAAAGAAAGAAAAGAAGGAAGGAAAAAGAAAGAAAGAAAAAAGAAAGAAAGAAAGAAAGAGAAAGGAAGGAAGAGTGAGCTATGGCTTGTCTTTCTAAAAAATTAAGCTAAGTTAGAATGTCTTAAAATACATGTATTTTAAGCATGGATTGCAGTCGGAAGTGTGATTTATAACCATATTTGTTGTGGATTACATAGATATAGGTACATCCTCTATCCCATTCTGCAACAATTTCAGACATATTTATAATTGCATTTGATTAAAGCCAAAATATCACAACATCTATAGGTCTATAGATGTTAGTAAGTACTTTATATTGACATAAAATACTTAATGTAACATTTTATCAAGTATAAAATTTCCCAATTGTTAATTGTTTTGGGGTTTTAAAACAGAACTTTCAACCAATAGGAAATTTTTAAATACTATATATTTGAACTTCTTTATAGGGACTTTGTGTGCTTTAACTTAAAAATGTTAGCCCTATTTTGAATAAATGTATTTTTCTTAATACTAAAAAGTATTCAGAAAATTTGTTGTTACACAATTTAATTTTGTTCACTTAGCCAGAGATATCATAAAGTGTGATGTATTTGTTCCCCTATAGTAGAGACTTGTTTTTATTTGTAGTTTTATTGTAAATTTCATGGTTTCATTTTAAAAATTCTTCCAACATTCTTAAAATGTTCTCATTTTAATTTAGGCTGTCTACCCAATGCTATAAGAATTCATCTGCATAACTAGTTGGAATTTATCCAGCAATTGATTAAATATCTTATTTATGGGACTTATGTACATTCTAATAACATGTGGTCTTTGGTTTCAATAGTGTGTATAAGTACTAAACATAATATTTCATAACAGAGCCGGTAATTGGAAAAGATTGTCAAGTGACTGTAATTTGTACTCTTTTATCTACTTTTATGGTTGACTCATATTGTTTTTTCCCTTTTTGCCTTTGTTTACTATATTCCAAATTGTTTTTAAACTGTTACACAAGGGATTATGTCCCTTGGGAATGGTCCATTACATTTTGAATATCAGTGCCATTCCAAGTCATTTCAACCATGGCATTAATCTCACTTAAAGCAATAAAAAGCAAGTAGTGGTAAGAGGCAAGATGCATAAAGCATTACTTTAAACAGTTAAAAAAAAAAAAAAGATGTTAAATGTTCTCTCCCTAGGAGCTCCTGCAGCTCTCGATACGTTTGTGTGCAACTGAGCAAGAGAAAAGTAGCAGTGGGATTATTAGTGGAGAGAGAAGCTTACAAGGAACATGAAAAGGGGACCGCTCTGTGTTCTGGCTCCTTTCTTCCTACATGCAGTTAAAAAGAGAGAATCATTTAAAGGAGCTCCTGTAGAACTCCCTTTTATTGGTTTCTTTTCTTACGTAAAGTTACCAACAGGTTCATTCATAAGGTGATCTTGAAGGTTGTTTCACTGTCACTGAGCCACAGTTAAGGTGGTTTGTAAAGGGTACCACCCAAGTATAAAGATGCCTGGTAGGAAAATAAGGCCTTTATACAGAAAGAGCAGCAGCCCATCAGATCTTCGCTTTTCAAACCAGGCAGGTTCCCTCTTAGAGAGATTAATTACAGTCAGGTTCAAGAGGCTAGCCTTGCTCTGTGTGTGCATGCATGCGTGTATGTGTGTGCGTATGTGTGTGTTTTCCCCCTCGAACATTAGAAAGATAAAGGGTGTGATTAGTGGGCACAAAGCCTCTGATCAAACCAGCTCAGAGTTTTGACAGGAGGTTCAAACACTTTATGGATCACTGGTGCTGACAGGTAGATCACACAGGCCTTAAACAGATGTTTAGTGAGAAGATGAATGTGTGAGATCTCAAACATGCAGGGCTCTTTTACTTGGCCACTGTAGTCTGTGAAGTATTAAACATTGCTAAGAAACCCACTCTTCTAAAAAGGCTGCAAAAGTTACTAACAAGCTTCTGTTAAATCTCAGCCTTTGTTTTATTATCAAGACTTAATATAGCTTCGATTTTAAAGTGACCTAACTTCCTGCAGGAATTAATGAATATGACCACACTTTATCTTATATTATGAAATGCTTATTAATGAGTTTACGAGTGTTCTGCCTCATGACCGGATCTTGAGAAGTTTAGTTGCAATAGGTAGACTATTCAAGGGAAATTAAATTTAGTCCCAAACCAGAATGTTCAAATAGCATGTCTTTTATATTCTTGATATAGAAAATTAAGATAATGTTGGAAGAAAATAGTTTATAGTTATAAAAATATACCAAACATATGTATTTAGCTGAATTTTCATAGTGAAATGTACACGATTAATAATTCTTTACAAGTATATATAACTAAGAAATGCTGTGAATGCTTTCATGTTCCCACTTTGCCAAGCAGGTAAATGTAGAGTGTGTTTGTATGTTTGTGTGTGTATATGTGTCTCAGAGATAAATATATGATCTCATCAATTATTTTATTATTTTATTACTATCGCGGGGAACATAGACCTGAGATTTCTCTCATTTGTGGCAATATGTCTTCCTGCTGGTGACAACTCTGCCGGGTGTGTTATAAATTGTCCTCACATTATTAATGTAGAATCATACAAACTGGAAGAAAGGAATATTCGACTGGTCTTGGCACTTTTAATACCTTAAGGCAATGTCTTAGTGAGAACCCCCTTGTAAATTCTTAGGAAAACTTTTATATGAGATTGACAAAACCAGGGAGATTGATCCTGCATATTTTGCACTGGAGAGTGCACTTGTCATTACAAAATGACAGTTTTCAACTCATTCAATATTAAATTCAGGTTCAACAAAATATGACTGTCAATTTATCACCATTAATGGAAAGATTGGTGAACCAGTAGAACTAATAGTGTGCTAATACAAAGATTAGTGAGGCACAGAAAATTATTGTGAAGTATTATCCATGAAAGCACTTTAAAAATAATAAAAACTATACAGATGCAAACTCTTAAAGAGAAGGAGGAGGAGGATAAAATAGAAAAAAAATGAGCAGAAAGATAATAGTAATTGTTTAGTGGAGTCACGTAGTTCTACTTACTATTATTTATGACAGTATTTTCTGACTGCCTCTTAGAAATCACATTGCTGGGGCGCCTGGGTGGCTCAGTTGGTTAAGTGGCTGCTTTTGGCTTAGGTCATGATCCTGGAGACCCAGGACCGAGTCCCCCATCGGGATTCCTGCTCGGTGGAAAGCCTGCTTCTCCCTCTCTCAGTCCCTCTGCTTGTGTTCCCTCTCTAGCTCTGTTTCTCTCTGTCAAATAAGTAAAATCTTAAAAAAAAAAATCACATTGCTTTAATTCTCTTTCGCTATTTCCCCTAGTGTATTTTTAGTTGAATTTCTGAAATCATGGAAAATCCAGAAGTATCTTCTACATTTAACCAGTACTTACTGGAGGTAACATGTGCAAGACACTGTAAACCCTCACAGACAATAAAAGGATGAAAATGATTCAGTCCTTGTTTCTAAGCTTAGATTTCGCAGCAAAAGGTGCTTAGTAGTATTGGAACTCAAAATTGTTTTGAAGTATTGCTCAAACCATATCATGGTGTGTAATGTGAGAGAGAGAGAGAGAGGGTCCATGCGCGTGCACATGTGCGTGCGTGCGTGTGTGTGTGTGTGTGTGAGAGAGAGGGAGAGGGGGGTCCATACGCGTGCACATGTGTGTTTCCCATGAAGCCTTGGGTATTTAGCTCAAACATTTTATTTTATAAATTACTTTGTCTAGCCCCCAAATTTGGTCTGCCCAAATCTGTGCTGAATTTCAGTCATCTTGAAGGATCCATTCCGTTGCAGTCGGATTCTTAGTGTCTGGGATGTCAGACTGAAAACAGTTTTACCTCATCTCATTCTCTGTCCTTCCGCTTTTTATTCGCCGATTTTTTTTCTTTTCTTAAAAAAAAAAAATAAAGATGTAAGAGTTGTTTGTAAGCAACTTTCACGATTATTTCTTACCCAGAGTGTGGGGCTGCCTGTTTGAATGTTTCCAAGAAAGTATTGTTCTTATGTGACAACAGGTCAGAAAGACTCTGCATTAATTACACTAACATATGGTTATTAACAGATTCTAGCTCAGGGAGCAATACTTTACAATGTTATCTTCCACACAGTCAGATGTTAGCCATATTGTCAGTGCTGGCAGCTATTGTTTCACTCATTCACTTCACAGAGCTAATTACTCCCTAATAATAACTTTACCTTGGAGTTTTTCACTTGCTTGTGCCAGCAAACCTGTTCACACTACATATGCTAATTATTGGCACTTATTCATTATGTTAAGATAGCTTTAAGTTCAAGCTGTGCAGCCTGGCTTTCGGTATGGAGCCAGCTGGCTGCAAAGTTCCACCTTTTTTTACTAAAGTCATTAAAAGTTTTAATATGGGCCCATCTTGTTCTCTTTACAAGATTCAGTCTTTCAGGAATTCAAATGAATGTGCAGTTACCCATGGACAATTACAAATTATAATAAGAAGGTCTTTGGTTTCTGTGAGAAATTCTCAAAGCTTGCACTCATTGTGGCCTTCTCTGTGAGATTAGAAAAGATGAGTGAATTCTTTTACATTTAAACTCTATGGTCACTTTATCTATTTGATTACGCCATACACAAACATACATGTATACCCACACACAGACACACACACACACACTCATTATTCTTTTTGGTTCATTTTCCTTAAGAATAAGTCTAACTTACTGGTATTTAATTTATGGATGTCTAAATAATAGAGAATCTGGAATTTTACTGTTAGTGTAACATCCTTTCTCAAGTTTTTTTCTTATCATTTCAAGAGATTTAGGATTAATGCCAAGGCCAAAGACTGTCCTTGAACTCTATTCAGGATTCCCATTGATATCAGCAGGAGTTAATATTTAAGTGTTGATTCAGTCAAAGTAAAATATGGTTCTTCTAGTTTTAATGAACAAATAGCTTCATTTGGTTCACATCCAAATATAATTAGTAACTACTACCACTTAATTAAATAACCCAACTTTGATGCATATGAATCAACATGGATTTGACCTTTTTTAGGTGGTAAATTTGGGGAAGAATCTGTTCAGATCTATAGATGAAAATATACTCGGGCATAAACTCTATCTAAAATGAGCCTTTATCTTAAAAAGATAACTTTTAAAAGATTGAACCTTCTGAACTTTATCTTTCATACAATAAATCTCTTTAAGTTTTATATTATTTATGTTAAAACTAAGGCACTAACCACAGGAATCCTGAATATACAGGTGCTTAATAAAATCTGGTTGAGACAGGCATTAATATAAGTAAAAGAGAAAATTAGACAGTATAAATCTATTTCAACCCAAGGTAAAGGCAAGAGACTTGGGTTATACTTTTAGTTGTCTTCCATGTAGTAAGTCTTTCTTCATATTTTTTCTTCCAAATATCCCTATATTTGGTTACTCAGTAATTTGCTACTAGAATACTTATGGGTGTTTGGGGCACCAGGGTGGCTCAGTTGGTTAAGCGACTGCCTTGGGCTCAGGTCATGATCCCGGAGACCCAGGATCAAGTTTCACATCAGGCTCCCTGCTCGGCAGGAGGCCTGCTTCTCCCTCTCTCACTCCTCCCCCTGCTTGTGTTCCCTCTCTGGCTGTGTTTCTCTCTGTCAAATAAATAAAATCCTTAAAAAAAAAAAAAAAAAAGAATACTTATGGGCGTTCATTTTAGTCTACCGAGTTTTGGTATTTTTAAAGATTGATGTAAACTAATATGTGTTGGTGTTGAGGAAGGAATATTTGATAGCACATAGAATTAGAATAGAATTGAAAGACAATGTAGAAATCTTTCAGTTTCTACCTAGCAGGAGGGGAGTGGTGGTAATGGTTGGAAAGAGCCACTACAAAATACCAGGATGTTGAAAAGTCTCTTTTATGTCTATACAAACCCATCCTTGCTGGAGGGCCTAAATATGTTTTCATTGGCATATAATCTCTATTAAAAGTCTTGTTGGCATTTTAAATAATTATATGATAATATGGTTTATTTATGAGAAACAGGTAGTTATTGTTGAGAGAATTAATAATTAATTGCTGGTTCAAAATACTCCCACAGGTTGGGAAGTAAAGACTGTATTGGGGTTTAATGTTATGTTCACAAAGATTAACAATTGTTTCATTTTTCAATATATGAGTTATTCATTGCTATGTTCAAACTGGAGAGAGAAAACGTTTAGAGATGGTAGTAAACAGCGTTAATAAAAATAATAACAGAATTGAGCTGCAACTTGAGAGAATGATGCTTTTATTTAAAAATATTTTCAAGAGATTCTAGAATTCCAATTTGGTTTGTTCTTAATAATGAAGGTCATTTCTGAGTTTTGACTATGCCGGGTCCATATAAGATACACAAACATGTGGTTGCTGGGCCACACCTTTTGGCACATGCTGAGCTTTAACCACATTTTCTTTTTAGACACCTTTGCTTAACTGTCTATTTGTGTAGAATGAAATGACAGATAAAATAAGTGAAAGTAGAGGCACTGGGTGGCGCAGTCAGTTAAGCTTCCAACTGGGTTTTGACTCAGGTCATGATCTCAGAGTCTTGGGATCGAGTCCCACATTGGACTCTCTGCTCAGCATGGAGTCTGCTTGAGACTCACTCTCTCTCTCTCTCTCTCTCTCTCTCTCTCTCTCTCTCTCTCTCTCTGCCCTTTGCACTCATGCTTGCTCTCTATCTCTAAAATAAATAAAATCTTTTTTAAAACATTGAAATTAGTTCAATGAAAATAGTAAATTTTAGTTTTTAAACCACTAGATTCTCCATAAAAAGTTGTGAGGCTGGGATATTGAAACTTTTATTAGCTGTCAAACTAATAAAACCATTTAATGATACATAAGTAACCACAATAGATTAAGGAAGGATTCATTTGGACTCTTGTCTATTTTCTGAGTAATCTAGTTTCATGTTTTCTAATTTGACTTGCATAATATTTGTCTACTTAATTCTTCTCTACATATTTATAGAAACAGTCAACCCATTCTCTACTTCAGAGAGGGAAAAGATTTGGTTATTCTTTACTTTCTCTTCTACGTTTTAACATCCAGGATTGCGGTGGTCACTCCTACAGGGAAGTAGTGTTACGGAGTCTTACAACCAGGAATATATGTTCCACTTTTGCTTCCAATCAACCCATTCATCCCAAACCGTGGGACTTTTACTTGCTCCTGTTTGACTGAACAAGTGTTCAAAGAACTCTTCGTGCTGAAACAAATTGTTTCTGGATTGAAATATGTTTTATAGCATTTCTGGTCTTATGTGAATTAATGGGAAAATCTCGAGAAATAGGTATTAGAAAGGAAAATCTTTAAGATGAGTTTAGAGCACAGACAATTCTAAGCTACCATAGAAGCTGGGCTTCCTTTGGGATTAAATACTAATACTAACATTAGGATCACAGAGTAAATTTTGAATCACCTATGAGATGGTGAAGCTTAATCTGACACTCCCCTATTAAATTTAGGCTAATTTATGCTACAGTAACAAACAAAACAAAGCAAACAGAAAGCTTAAATCTTAGAGATAAAAATTTCACTCGTATTTATGCCCATTGTGTGTCAATAATAGCATCTTTGTTCTACATTTTCTTCAGTGCAAGATCGGGCTCTGATCTGGGACCTGATAGACTAATGGCAGAGGGGAGAAGGTTATAGCAGAAATAGGCAAGTCCCATTTTCACCCATTATTTCCTCTCATATTTTATAAGCCAAAACAAGTCACATGGCCAAGACTGATATCTGTAGTATGAAAAGTAAAATCTTTCCTGTGAAAGGAACCCTATAAAAGTAGGATATCTTTTATTTTTTAAAATAAACTCTACCGAAGGACCTTAAGTGTTCAGCGGTGCCCCTAAAAACCTCACAGAATCAAACACTCTCTGAAGGAAAGCAGCTGTAATTTAGTTCCTCAGGATTCCCACAAAGTAAGATTAAAGAAAATACACTCAATTTAAAAACCACAAGGGCGCGTGGGTAGCACAGTCAGTTAAGTGTCTGGCTCTTGGTTTGTGCTCCAGTTGTGATCTCAAGGTTGTGAGATCGAGACCCGGGTTGGGCTCTACACTCAGCAAGTGTTTGTTTGGGTTTTTTTCTCTCTCCCTTTCCTTCTCGAGCTCTCTCTCGCTCTCTCCCTGTCCCTCTCAAATAAATAAATCTAAAAAAATCACAGAACACACGGAGAAGCAATCCATAGAATAAAAACCAGCAGAAATACTGAAGTATTTAGTCCTATCACCCTGAGGGCTCCAGATATTGTAAACATCATACAGAAAGTATAAAATAAATATGCATGAAATGCTTGGGAAATAAATAATGAAATCTAAAGAAAGAATAAGCTTAAAAAACTCAAGAAATGATGTGACTATTTGAAAAAGAACTCAACACATGAAAACTATAGTAATTGGAATTAGAAATTCCATAAATGCACAGCTTTTGACTTCCCCTTCCAAGGGCCAGATTAACCATCTCACCTTAAACAACTAGAAAATCAGACAAAATACATGAAACAAAAGTATTCAGACATTGAACAATAGACAGTCCAGTTTTCCC
This sequence comes from Spilogale gracilis, assembly GCA_004023965.1. Taxonomy (NCBI): domain Eukaryota; kingdom Metazoa; phylum Chordata; class Mammalia; order Carnivora; family Mephitidae; genus Spilogale; species Spilogale gracilis. Next base: position 145,910 of record PITA01002005.1, read on the forward strand.
TGAGAGAAGAGAACAAATGAAAAGAGCCCAGTGAGTGCCCAGTTCTCTCTGCCTGGAGAGGGGGCCCTGAGGCACAGCCCAATAGCTTTTCTGAGTTAAAGAAACAGACAGCAGGGTTCAGGAATACAGAGGCAGGTAAGTAGATATATTTGAAAAATAGAGCACTGGGGAGGATAGCTTTTCATAGAAAGAAGAAGAAAAAGAGAGACAGATAGACAGACTAACTCTTAACTTTTGGAAATCTGCAGAGAGTTTTTCTGTAAGTTCTTTACTGAATACTGATCAGTGCATCCAGGTAAAAAAAAAAAAAAAAACAAAAAACCAAAATGAAGATAAAAAAAAAAAAAACACAACTTGCAAAGAGCTAGTAGAAATGATAATTGCCAGTTCTCACATTCTGTGTTTTTACCAGCCAGAATAGAGAGATTCCTAATCCATGGGACAATAGGTTGAGACTTCAAGAAGGATATTACTCTAGTAGTAAAACCAAATTAATTTTAGGCTGATAGCTATTCTAAACTTTACCTAAAAAACAAAGTTTTAAATTAAGAATTCAAAGGATCAGGGGCTCCTGGATGGCTCAGTTGGTTAAGCAACTGCCTTCGGCTCAGGTCATGATCCCGGAGACCCAGGATTGAGTCCCACATTGGGCTCCCTGCTTCTCCCTCTCTCACGCCCCTTGCTTGTGCTCCCTCTCTGTCTGTGTCTCTCTCTGTCAAATAAATAAAATCTTTAAAAAAAAAAAAAGAGAGAGAATTCAAAGGATCAAAATGTTTCCAAGTGAATAAAAGGCATCCTAGAAGAAATCCCCCAAAATAGATATTGCAAAAAAAAGGCAAAATTCAGAGTTCTGTCATCCAATCAAAAATTAGTATGCATGTGAAGAAGCAATAAAATATAACACATAATCAAGAGAAAAATCAATTAATAAAAACCAAACCCAAAATGGCACAGATGTTAGAGTTAGTAGATAAAGATGCCGAAACAACTATTACAAATATACTCCATATGTTCAAGAACATGATGAAGAAATTATAGAAGACACAAAAAAAAGATGAAAAGTACAATATCTGAGATGAAAAATATACTGAAATGGGATTGGAAATTGCAGAGGATAAGATTAGCGCATTTAAAGATATAGCAAAAGACACTATTCAGAAATAAAACAGAGAAAAAGGACTGATAAAAAGTAAAGTGAGAGTATCAGTGAGCTACACTAGAGGAAAGGGGGAGGCAGAGAAAATATTTGAATAAATAATGTCAAAATTTTTCAAAATCTTTTATAAACTATAACTCAAATATGCAAGAATCTCAGTGAACTCCAAACAGAAGAAACATCTTCAAACTGTCGAAAAGCAGTGATGAGGAGGAGACCTTAAAAGCAGCCAGAGATAAAAAGATACACATTCTATACAGCAGAAGTAAATTGTTGAAAGGTTCTTATATATGAAGTGGTATAACATTGTTTGAAGTAGACCATAATAAATAGGTATGTGTAAATCATGGCACACCTACTAAACACCAAAAAAAGAAATACCTAATCAGCTAATAAAAGAGATGAAATGGAATAATAAAAATACTCAATCTAAAAGAGAAGAGATAAAAAAGGAGCAAAGAGCACACAAGATTAACTAGAAAACAACAAGATTATAGATTTATTCCTAATCATGTCATTAATCACATCAATGTAAATGATTTAAAACAAACTAATCTATAAGTCAGAGATTGTCTTAAAAAGCTTTTTTAAAAATAAAAGCAAGATTCATTTTTATGTTGTACAGGAAACCACTTTAACTATAGACAGGTTAAAGCAAAGGATTAGGAAAAGATATACAAGGTTAACCCTAATGAAAAAAATGGAATGGCTATACTAATATAAAGTAGATTTCAGAGCAAAGAATATAAGGGATATTGAGATTCCATTTCATAATGGTAATGTGGTCAGTTCATCAAATGAATATATAATGTTTGTGCACCTAATAGAGCTTCAAATTCTATAAAATAAAAAGTTGTAAAATTAAAAGGGAAAAATGCAAATCCACAATTAGAGCTAAGCTTTTCAATAAATCTCTCTCTTAATATGTGATGAAATATTGGAAAGTTAGAGTCAAACAACACTATTCACTAACCTGAACTAAGTGACACTTTAGACCCCTCTACCTAATAAGAGGAGAATAATGACTCGCTTAAAGTACATCTAGAAAAATAAGCAAACACCATCACATTCTGAACCTTGAAAAGTCTCAATAAATTCAGAAGGATTGAAATAATTCATTATTTTTTTATTGTATTATGTTAGTCACCATACAGTACATCATTAGTCTGTCATGGTTCATCCCGTACTCTGTAAAATCTTATCTGATCACAACGGAATTGCATTAGAAATCAGTGAGCAAATAATGTCTAGAAAATTCCAAGTCATTTGGAAGTTAACACACTTCTAAATAATCCCCAGGGGTCAAAGAAGACCAAAAAAAATGAGAAAATATTTAGAAGTAAATGACAATGAAATCATCAAGAATTCCAAATTTGTGATACATGCTAAAGCAATGCTTAGAGGGAAATGTGTAATATCAATTGTTTATGTTAGAAAAATAGGAAGATGTAAAATCAAGTACCTAAGCTTCCACCCTAAGAAACTGGAAAGAGAACAGAGAAAATGAAGCCCAAATTATGCAGCAGAAAGAAAAAAAAAAAAAAGAAGAAAAAAAAAAAAAAAAGAGTAGCAGTTACCGAAAGGTAGAATAGAAAAATGATAGAGAAAAGTGAATTTAAATTTGGTTCTTTGAGATTACAAAATTGATAAACCTCTAGCTAAACTGCTCCTGCTGCAAAAAAGAAAAAGACAGATACAAATTAGAAATATTAAGAATAAGAAAAGACATCATTGCAGTCTAGAAGCTGTAAAAGGGTAACAAGAAGCTATTATGGAAAACTTAATGCCCATAAATTTGAAAACTTTGAGACAAAAGACAAATTACTTGAAAACTTACTCAAGAAGAAATACACACCCTGAATACCTCTACATTATTAAGGGGATTGAATATTCAGTTAAAAATTTGCCCACAAAGAAAATTCCAAGCCCAGATGGTTTCACTGCTAAATTGTACCAAATATTTAAGGAACAAAAAATAATGCTAATTCTATCCAAACTCTTTCAGAGTGGAAGAGGAAGAAATATTTCTTAAAATTAAATGAAGATGTGTAAAGGAAAGAAGTCTATAGATCAATATCCTTCAGGAATGTAGATATAAAATTCCTTATCATTTTTTTTTAAGATTTTATTTATTTGACAGAGAGAAACACAGCTAGAGAGGGAACACAAGCAGGGGAGTGAGAGAGGAAGAAGCAGGCTTCCCGCCGAGCAAGGAGCCCCATGTAGGACTCAATCCCGGATCTCCGGGATCATGACCTGAGCCGAAGGCAGTCGCTTAATCAACTGAGCCACCCAGGCGCCCCAAATTCCTTATCATTTTAACAAACTGAAACTAGTACTATATTTAATGTATAACACATTAGGATTATATGGTATTTTTACTAGGAATGAAAGTTTGGTTTATCATCCAAAAGTAAATTAAGACAATTCACCAGATTAGTATTAGTATTAGTTTCAAGGTGTTAGTTCTCCTTAAATTTATCAGTAGGTTTAATGTCATCTGAATCAAAATCTTAGTTTTTTGTCATATTTCATAAGCTGATTTTAAAATTTTTGTACATTCGAATGTGTTTTGTTTTGTTTTGTTTTGTTTTTTAAGATTGTATTCACTTATTTGACAGAGAGATCACAAGTAGGCAGAGAGGCAGGCAGAGAGAGAGGAGAAAACAGGCCCCCCTGCCTATCAGAGAGCCTGATGCGGGCCTCGATCCCAGAACACTGAGATCATGACCTGAGCCAAAGGCAGAGCTGAGCCCACTGAGCCACCCATGCACCCTCAAATCTTTTTTTTTTTAAAGATGAACAAAGTTGGAACATTTACACTTCCTAATTCTTGCTTACTTTCAAGCTGTGCTAATCAATACAATGTGATATTGGCATAATGACAGATATACAGATCACTGGGACAAAATAGAGAATTCAGAGATAAACACGAGAAAATGATCTTCAACTGATTTTTGATAAAGTTGTCCAAGCAATCAATGGGGAAAAAACAATAATCTTTTAAAACAAATAGTGTGGGGACAACTGGATATTCATAAATAAGCAAATGGTATCAACTATTCTCTTGTCATATACACAAACTAATTCAAAATGGATCTATAGATGTAAATATAAGAGATAAAATCATAAACTCGCTAGAAAACAGAATTATTTTAGTGACCTTGTGTCAAGCCAAGATTATAAAATAGCAATCTCGAAAAAGCACTAAGTATAAATGAAAAAAAATGATAATAAATTGGACTTCATCAATGCCAAAACTTTTGTTGACTTTTTAGTACAATTAAGAAAATAAAAAAGTAAGTGACTGGCAGAAAATTTTTGCAAAACATATATCCAAGAGTGAACTTGTATTCAGAATATAACAAGATCTGTTCAAACACAATAATAAGAGAAGTAGCTCAATAAAAATATGTAAAGAATTTAAGAGACTCTTAACCAAAGAGGATATAAATATGGCAAACAAACGTAAAAATATGCTCATCATCGATCTTTAGAGAGATGCACATTAAAATCACAATCTGATACCTGTACACGTACAAAATTGGCTAAAATGAAAATGACTGACTAGAGCTCAGGTAGAAAAATTGTGGAATGACCAAAACGCTCATAAATTGCTAGTGGGAATTCAGAATGGCATAGTGAATAGAATATTTGAAGGTCAAATAATGAAAAAAAAGTACTAGGCAATAACAATCTAAGTAAAGCCAAGAATCTATGTCAGTATATGAAAAAATAAACTTTAATCCAAAAATCTTTACTTGGGATAAAAGCCTTCTATAATGTTAGAAAGTTTAATTCACTAGAAAGATACTACCATTCTAAACTTGAATGCATCTAATAAAATATTCTCAGATAATACAAAGCAAAACTGGTAGAACTACAAGTAGACCATCATTGTGGAAGATTGTATATAAGACCCTTTCCAATTATTGGGAGGTTAAGTAGATACATTAATAAGGTGTAGAATATTTGGGAGAAAATGGAAAGTGTGATTTACTAGAAATTTTTAGAACCTTATATCTAATATTTATAGGATACTCTTAAGTATACATTTACAATATTTTTAAAAAATTATTACATGTTAGGCCTTAAATCATGTCTGAACAATTATTGTAGAATGGGGTATTGAAAGTGTTAATTCACAATTCATGTAACTAACTTAGCAATAATAGAAATATAATAAATACAAGTAAACCCCAAATATTTAGAAAACATAAGCCATCCTTTAAATAGTCTGCAGGCCAAGAAGAAATTTGAGGGTGTGGGGAATTTGTAAAAGGAAACCTAAACATTCTTACACCTTACCGGTAATCACTTGGATTTCTCAAGTTTTGGCATATAGCTGAAGTAGTATCTTCTGTTTAATAGCAAGTTCTTACCTATCAGTAAAGAAAGAATATTAATTACTCTCCACTGAAGAAAGTAGAATAGACCAAATACAAAAGAGATAAATCTTTACTGAGATTCTTCAGTAATTAAAAAAAAAAAAAGAATACAAAGAAGTCCTAAGGTTCCAATGTATGACATGGTGACTATGGTTGATAACACTGTATTATACAAGTGAAATGTCCTAAGAGAGTAAATGTTCTCTCTCGTACACACACAATGTGTATTTATATCATGTGTATGTTGTATACTTTAAATATCTTACAATTTTATTTGTCAGTTATACCTCAATACAATTGAAAAAATGCAAGAATAAATAATGCAAATAAACTGATCCATTGCAAATATTAAAAATATAACAATGAAAAATGTTATTCATATTTTTGTTAATTTTTTTAAATAAAAGAAGTGGACACATTCTTAGGAAATAACAGAGTTTATGAAACTTTAATTATAAATAGAAAGCCTGAATGGCCTTATAACAGTTAAATAAATTGACTTAGCAGTTTAAGACATAACCACAGAGAAAGACTAAGCCGATAGTTTTACAGATCAGTACCAAATATTCAAAGAACAGAGCATTCCAACTGTATACTTTTTCACACAATAGAAAACAGAGCCTACCTACTCTCCAACTTCTTCTTTGATTTAGTATAGTCTTGACTAAAACCAGTCAAGTTTTCAAGAAGAGAAACTTATATTCTATATGACACTTTTGGAGGCTAAAATTGTGACAGTCTAAAAAGACAAAAAAATAAGTGTTTCACAGTATAACATAAAAAAAGTTCAGGAATTGCCACTTCCTTGTTTTATGCCCATAACTTCTCTCACATGGTCCTCTCAACACCTTCCTCTCCTCCTTGCCTCTGGCCTAGCTGCCTTTCCAAATTTTTCTCCCCACTGCTCCCTGTTTGATCTTGCTAGAAGATAGAGCCTCTACCTTGCTTAAACCCTTTTATAACTCTCGATTAGTTCTTTTGTACTTTGAGCTGGGTCCTCATGATACTCAGACCAATTGATAAACAGAAAAGAAGATTAGTAATTCTAATTCACTGTATGGTGAGTGTAACAGTGGGAAAGCATGTTACCTTCACCCAGTATGCGAAGGGGTGAAGGTGGGGGGTGTAGAAGAGGAAAAATCAGGATTCAGAAACTAAGGAATGCTTACTAGAGGGAATCACCCTGTGCTGAATGGGAAAAGATGACTACAAGTGAGTTAGCTACATGGGGAGAAGACTATATCAGAGTGACTAAATGAGAAGGCCACTGAGATAGATGTTGGCAGCAGAGGAGTATGTAGGGAATGGAGTCTTTGGGTGGTGATGAAGCACAAAAGGGGACAGGCAGGAAGTAGGGTAGGAGTTAGGTCAAGACTACACTACGGGTTGAGGAATTAGTGCTTTACACCCTAGGATAAAATACTGTTGAAGAATTTTAAGATGGAGAGGTTTCTATTTTAGGTACACCCAATAGCTGAGTGGAAAAAAGTTTTAAAGCCTATGAACGAGGCTGCCTAGGTGGCTCAGTCATTAAGCATCTGCCTTCAGCTCAGGTCATGATCCCAGCCAGGGTCCTGGGATCAAGCTCTGCATCATGTTCCCTGCTCAGAGAAAAGCCTGCCTCCCTCTCCCACTGCCCCTGTTTGTATTCTCTCTCTCACCATCTCTCTCTCTCTGTCAAATAAATAAATAAAATCTTTAAAAAAATAAATAAAGCTTATGAACAGTGGGAAAAAGATGAGACTTTAAATTATAACACTGGAAATAAGTAGCAATAAAGAGTAGGGGATTTAGTCACAAATATTTATCAATTTGGTAATTGATTAGACCATATCTTTTTAATCTCACTAACAATGGCATATAAGAAGCAACAAAAATAAATTATTAAATGTACAATGGGGGGGCGCCTGGGTGGCTCAGATGGTAGGAAATGATTCAAATATCAATTGCTTTCACAGAAATACAAATTCTCTTTTAAGAGAAGTATATGACATATCTTTTCTTTATCCTGTAACAGTGTGGTGATTACCTGCTCAGTTGTCCCTTCAAGTAGGGCACTGGTATCAAGTTGGTAGGAGCATGACCTATCTTTAACCAAGTTTTTAAGTTATATTTCAATGCGATGGATGAAATAGTGCAGATATGCTTCCCCTAAACTGGGAAGAGATGAGAGTGTGAATAAAGATTTGGGAGCTAGGGAAGTCTTCCTGGAGGAAGTAAAGCCTAAGCTGAAAGTTACTTGATAGGTAGGACTTAGTAAAATTAATCGATGAAGTGACCTAATTTGAGATAGTAATTACATGAGTTAGAAACAGATTCTGTAAGGAAAGTGTCTATACTCAGTTTTACCTGTACTAAATTTGAAGTCCTTGTGAAATATATGATATCCAACATGAAATTGGATGTACATGTCTGAATATTAAAAAGTGTTTCCTCCAGGTAGCTTCAATGCTAACATTGTACTGTAAGTGTATCTTTTCTAATACATTTACATTTATAGAGACTTATTCTTACATTTTTTACAAACTTATTTATTATATTTACATTTATAGAGACATCTATCTATCTATCTATCTATCTATCTATCTATCTATCTATCATCTATCTATCTGAGGGAGGGGAATGGGACCTACAGAGGGAGAGAAGCAGACTTCCCACTGAGTGTGGAGCCCAACCCAGGACTCAGTCTTACAGCCCTGAGATCATGACCCTGAGATTATGACTTGAGCCAAAAATCATGAGTCAGATGCTCAACCAACTGAGCCACCAAGGTGTCTATAAGTGTATTGTTTTTATTGGATGTATCTCTCAGTACCGGAGATTATTTACCTGTTTCTAGGAAATACGTCAAAACCCTTTATTCCTCATCCTCATCTCATGTTTTCCTGTCCTCTGTGTCGTTTCTTAGCAATACCTTTCCCCTTTCCATACTTCTCTAATCTTATCATGGCAAAGTTCAAACAGTATATGGGGTGATGTGTATGATATGTATTATTGGCAGATGGGATAAAGACTTAAAACCTGAATGACATAATGAAGAATGCCCTAATTAAGTTTTATCTGGTAATAAAAGCATAGGAATAGATGGGAAGAAGTGGTCAGGACTACAGAGATCAACAATGAATGCAAATGACCCAGGTAAATTGGAGAAGTACCGTCAATAAAAATCAAAGTAGTATGTCAGTGTATGTGTAGAGGAAAAATTGAACAGATAATGCTTGAATGCTAGTTTGTGAATGAGCATACCAGAAGAAGACCTGAGCCATTGAAGTTAGCAAGCTGGGCAGCAGATAATCAGAAAGTAAAACTCAGTGGTAAAAACATGTAGGACAATACAACCTAAGTAAGAATATACAGCTTTAGTATCTGATACACAAACTCCTCTGTATTGATTTAGTTATGCTTGTAGGAGAATGCTGTAGCCAATCTGGCTATAGAGGAGAAAACAGGGAATACTTATACATTAGGAAAGTTAAAGAAATTAGATCTAAATGGCCAGGGAGTGGGGGGAAGGATATGGATATTGACTTAAGGACAATGATCAAATATATGAAAGGGCTGTTTCAGTTTACATGGAAAGGAAAACAAAAGAAAATAAGGAGATGCCATGCTTAGGGGACTTCTACCAGGTAACAGTTTTCTGAAAGTGATGCTCATGAAATACTGGAATATGACAGGGAAAAACTGTTCAAAATCTTCTGATCTTTAAGGGAATAGTTTACACTCTCATCTATATATTCATTCAACAAATGTTTATTGAACACATACTATTTCAGATAGTCTTTCTACCTCAATGGTAAAGATAATATTTTAAGCAAGAGATATGCCATCCCTGCCTCATAGATCTTACAGCTTGTATGTATATTATTTGCATGATTGTGGGTCTATTAGGATGGTTTTTCTAGTTAATGGTGGAATTATTAACATAAAAATGGCAAATATGAGACCCAACTGGTAGCAGTTAGTTAGGCAGTTAAATTGAGAAGATGATCTCTGATACCTTTGGTCAACTACTGAGAAATGAATAAAGGGAAAGGTGTGGAAACTAAGGGGGGCATGAGAGGCCAGTAGCTATGCAGACTAGTTAGACCATTCATGTAACTTTATTGACAGTCCCATTTGGCCATTTAAAAATGTTTATTTTTATTACATAGTCACATGGATCTAAGGAAATTATTTTGCAATGAAAAAAGAAGTTACTATGCTGCTTATAAAAATGGCTTGAGTAAAGTATAAGACTTGCAGTGTTTCCAATACAGAGAATATATCAGAACTGTTTGATTAACTGGAGATGTTACTTCCTGATTATTTAATGACACAGTATCATTGGAAGCTTATCATTAATGTTGTCATATGTCTACAAAATAATTTTCTAAGTGCAGCTCAGTATTAGAGGTGACTAAATATCACATTATAATTGCGATGAGAACTATATCATTGTATTGTTGAATTGGGATGTCAGGCCATTCTGCTTCACAGCCCCAAAGGAATATATAAAAGGCATTTGCAAGCAAGATGTAAGTACAGCATCAGCATAATTGTAACCAAACAGATCTACAGAAAGAGTTTGTGTGGGGGGGACCACAGGTCCAGCTGTTCTTGAAGGATTATCAGGTTTTAATGGAAAGCACAGATGGAACCAATACTATTGTCTAGAGTATTCCAGGGCAGAGGCTAAAATGTGAAAGGTGATCAGTGGCAGGCCGACTGTAATATCAAACAAAACTTTTTTGTTAAAATGAAAAAAATGTGAACCAACACAACCCAATAACACTGATTCAAAGGAAATAGTCCCTAGTGTTTCATTTTAGCCATTGTAGAGATGGTCATATGTGGTGCGCAGCTGTAGGCGGTTCTTTCTGAATTATTAGAGACTGAGCCCATTATTCTGGGTGTTTAGGCAGTTTTACTGGATATGGACCATTGCAATTGTATAAGCTCTCTATTGTGTGCCTCCTAATTTAAAGTGCTACCATAAGCCTGCCACAGCACCCATGGCTTCTGTGCGTGAATGAGTCATGCTGAAAAACAGACTGAACATGCCGTCTAAAACTTATTATTTAAGAGTTTGGATATATGTAAAATTCTGTGAATCCCTAGTTGAAAATCTAGTTGGTTTAGATCAATGAAAACGTTGTTTTCTTTCAGAATCAGCTCATCCAAAAAAATAAAAAGTGCTTTTTAAAAGAAATACTGTCATTTCTATGCTAAGTTTACATATGTATATAAAATATTCCAAAGGTTGCTGGATGTTGACATGCATTTAAGAAGCCCCAGTAATTTTTATCATAACTTACTTTGCCTTAAGTTCACAAAATTCCACCTTGGCCAAACAAACCCTGTTATTTCTTAATTGCCATACATGTAGACCTACACTTTTTTGAGGTGAAGTGGCATTACAATGACTAGTGCCTATTTATGACTTACATAACAGTATTTAAATGTCATAATGCTGTTTCATCACACCTCAGTACAGTCATCTCTGCAACACACCCAATACCAAACAGTAAAGAAAATCTTCAGTAGCAAATTGAGTTTACAATGGTTCCTGTATAACTTGACACCAAACTCCTACCAGAGGCCCTCTTTTTCACAGAGATTGCCTGTCAACAGAAATGATTTTTTAAATGTCTCTGGAATTTATTCTAATGGAAAAGCACCTGGACAGAGTGAACTGTGTCTTATTCGGCATTCTTGTCTCCTCCAGTTTTCAAGAGTAAATCTATCTCTTTTCACATTTTTTCCTATCCTCTAACAATTAAAAAAAAAACAAAAAACTTTTGAGCAGCATAATGTAATCTTGAGGACAGCAGAAGGGAACTCCCCTTGATACCAGTGCCCTACTTGAAGGGACAACTGAGCAGGTAATCACCACACTGTTACAGGATAAAGAAAAGATATGTCATATACTTCTCTTAAAAGAGAATTTGTCTTTCTGTGAAAGCAATTGATATTTGAATCATTTCCTAGTTTTCTTTTGAATAATTAAAATCAGTTTGAGAGCCCAGTATTTGCGAAGTTTGAATGGCATTAGAGAGTCGCCAATTGGCATTGCTTGGTAGTTCTACTATTTGTTTCAGTTTTGAGTTGGGGAATATTTTGTATTCTGGGAGAAGCTGTTCTAAAATATGTCATCCATTTCACATTTTCCCTTCTTAAGCTGATATTTTTATGCAATACAAAAATAAATAAATAAAACACTTACTGGGGCTACAGGATGGTCATAATATCGGAAAGTTGGCACTCGGCCAAATTAACCAGGAAGTGGCAAGGATATAGCCAACTGTTTTTTTTTTTTTTTTTTCATTCTGAATTTAATATCTGGCTCATTTTTAAGCATAAATTTTGCACTAAATTGAGTTATTTTCATTCAGAAGAACCTGATACTATTTTGGCATTCTTTTTTTATAGACTATGCTCTGTTCTACACATGTTTGCTCTCTAATTATAGCTCATTTCAATACCTGGATTAAAGAATTAGAAATTATACCAGGGGCTTATACTATGTTGTAAATGAATTTTATACCTAAGAAAAGGTAATTTTGTGATGATTGTACACAAGATGTTGTGCCTGACATTTTGAAGATCTAAAGACTATGTTAGAATAGGCCTGTGTATTAGTATGAGTTAGATGACTTTGTAATAATTGAGCACATTGATTCTATTCATTAGACATAATAGTGTTCACTGTATCCTCTATATCATTAGATTTTGATATTTAATAATAATAATATTTGCAACCAGTGTGTTTGAGGATCTCCTTGTAAACTAACATAATTCAGTGAGTGAATGATCTAGGCATAAAGAATCCCTCGTCAATATAGTGTTTCATTACATTCTTCTTATTTGCTCATCCAAATATATAAGCAAACACAATTAAAGTTTTTTAAGTTGCCAGAGTTGTCGTGTCTTCTTTTGTCTTCACTTCTTCATAAAAGGGTTATCTTTATGTTTGAGCTTTTTTTCTGGTTTTCAGGTATTTAAACCGTAAGTCTGGATGTTTCTAACCTTGAAGCTATAATCTCTCTATCCTCTTTCTGCCCACTTTTTAAAGTAAAAGCGGGAGAATAAAAAGAAATAGCAAAGACAACAAAGAAAGAGACTAGAGGAAAGAACATGAGGAGAGGAAAGGAGACCTCTTTCTTTTAGGATAGCCTATTTTCATCCACTCTCCCTTTCCTACTCACTGGCCCACTTCACCATTGACCGCTTTGTCTGTCAGTAGCTTCCAACACCTATGAAGTATGATACAGGACTAATGTAATAGTCATCTGTGCTTATGAGAAATAGTCAAGGAACATAACAGTTTCACTATACATACAATTATACATGGATGCATAAATTATTGATTCTCTATCTCTAAATATTTCTATAGTGATGAGTTTAGGCCTTGACTTTTTGATTCTGAAAAAGTAAAAAAATATTAAAATAATACAAAGAGAGCTCTAATCATCATGATTACATAAACCACCTCCATTTTTATTTTAAAAATTAAAATATGGAATGAAGATTACATTAAGCCACTTGCACTGTTAGAAAATAATGTAATTTCAGTGATGGGATCACCCATAGCTCAGGCATTAAGCACTACAGCATAGCTGGAAGAGTTCTAAACTTCTACTTTCGAATTTGCAGTTCTTTGTATTGACCATCCTTATACTAAATGCTTTCAAGTACATTTATCTATAGGTCTGTTTTTCCAGATACGCAGAAATCTCAAGGTTGTTTTTTTTTTTTTAATAGGCAAATGTGTAATTAGAACTGAACAAATTCCAGGTCCATAAAGGAAAACGTGCGGTTGGTTTGTCATTTTCATTAGGACGGATAACATGAAAGATCCTGAAAAGATGCACTGAGCAGAGCAATACTAGAAAGTTTCAGCTGATCTAGTAGCTCCTTTATGTAAGACAATAGATCTTGTGAATATTCCTCTTTCTTTCCAGGGAGCTAGCTAGTCTGGTTAACCGAAATTGTTGAGTAATTGTTCTGTGGTTGAGAACAAAATGCTGAATTAAACTGTTCCCAGCACAATAATTGTGTGATTATAGCATTTATGTTGCTGGCCAAAGGAACAGTCATTAGGTTTGGAAGACTTACCAAAACCACAAGTACAAAAAAAAATGCAAATCACATGTAAATTGCTGTTTAATACCTATAGTGGCTTAGAAATGGAAGTAAGAGTAGAGCACATTTCTAGTTGAAAGAGATGATGAACCTGGGAATCTTGCTTCTACATTTAGTATATAACTAAAGCGCATTTCCTTTGTTTTTCCCTTCTCTACACTGCCTGTATTCTTAATCATGCATTCATTTCTCTCACGCCCCTTTCCCCTTTCATCCACCACTACTCCCATCTCTCTTAACTCCCTTATTAACATCAATATTTTTTAACTCTGTAAGCCTGTCTGAAAAATTCTTTTCCTTTCTTTCCCCTACTCAGAATTGTGTGGTGAAAGGAACTTATAAACCAATGGGGTGTTAGGGCTAGTACAGGGAAAGATTTAATAAGAAAACTGTCAGCAAATACATATAAAATGTCAAGCAAAAATGGGTTACTAATAAAATTGAAATAGTATTATATCTTTTCATTTTGAACTATTATGCTTTCTGTAGCTGATAAAGGCATGGACTGAAACATTGGGGGATTTGCTCCTGTTATTGCATTCTTCCAGGTGAACCACTGACAGACTGAAGTCACCCTGTGATGAGGATCAGGTCTTGCTACATACATGTGTGGTGTTGAGAACCACATGTGACTTTTGGGAATAGTAGCTATGTAGACAGTATGAATCGTGGTAAGACTAATAAATGAAAACAGGAGTTTTGAAAAATGAATGACCCAGTAAGAATGAGTGATAGACTCAGTGGGCCAGTGAAGAACTTAAGTCAAGGATGTGAATAGACATTTTTATAAAAGTTTTCAGGGTTCTGATAGGTTTCATTTTATTTTTTTAAAATACACAGTGAAATAAATTGAATAATAATCCCACTGGCAGTGAGGATAGGTGCACAGAAGGCCAAATAACTAAAATGTTGAAAAATCTTTGCTATGCATCCCCCTCTTCTGTAATCAGAAATACGTTTAACAAAGAGATTTACACCAACATTAGGGCTTAGTTTTCCCTATTTGCATACCCCCTTGGAGAATTTACTTTCTTTATAAATTTATGTAAAATCTACCTCTAACTGTTTAATATTCATTCTTATGAACTATTTTATATTGATATAAATGTGGTTTTGATATATATCAAAACATGCTATTCTAGCTTTTGCCTGTATTGTACATGTTTTTATTCATGTGAAATTGTGTTGAACTCAAGTGAGTTAAAAAATGGGCATTTTAGGGAAGATTTCAAAAACTTCAATTTTATCAAAATCTGTACACAACTTAAATGACATTTTATTTTACAAAATTATATCAACTTTTGCTTTTTTACTGATAATATCATATTAATTTCATTTCTAAACTTTTCTTAAATTTTTGAAAAGCATGTTCATATATACCCTGTATATATTTTTCAAACATCCACAAATTTTTTTTAGTCCTTCTTATATCAGTGAACAAAAAATTATTGTACAAAAAGATTAAGATACATGTTCAGAATTCAAAAGCTTTGTATGTAATGTTGACTTTAAAAAAAAACATAATGACTTTAAATTTATTCTTCTTGATTGTTTTCCCCAGTAGTGCCGTCTTCAAACTGTACAGGTTTTGAATTGCTAACCATTACATGATATTAAATAACCTCTAATTCCTGCCAACCGCTCACACATTAATTAGAACAAACAGCAATTTTAATGATCCCACTTGTCAATGGTAAAGCACATTTAGAAAATAAGCATCATATTTCAGTAATCAAATTGTATTTTTCATAGAAACAGACTCAATTCCCAGGTAAATCTTTCAGTCTTTTCTAAAATGTATCTCATAAATCTGAAGCTAGGCAAACTCCTCATTCAAAAAGAGACATTCTTATTTTTGGAGTCCATTTTTAAAAACTAACATTTTCTCCTTCTTCTAAAACCAAATGCTTTCATCATAATTTTGCATATTGCTAAATCTCAGAAATATATTGGGCCTTGCTTCACAGCTTATTGTGTGGACAGTTTTTATTGATGTCCTGTTTGACTTAAAGGTGTCGGTATTCTATAATTGTTGGGTGCAAAATTCTATATATGTCCATTAGATTAAACTTTCTAATTGTATTGTCCAAATTCACTATGTCTTCACTAATTTCACTTGAGCTATTAGTAATTAAGAAATTTGTACTAAAATGGCCCATAGTAATGAAGGTTTATTAATTTCTCTTTGCAGCTCTTAATTGTTGCTTTATAAATCTAGAGGGTTTTGTTGTTGTTGTTGTTGCTGTTTTGTTGTTGTTTTAGCTATGTATAACTTATTTTTTCCCCTTTACCTATTTCACCCATTTTCCCACTAACCACACCTCTGGCAACCACCAGTGTGCTTTCTGTTATTTAAGAGTCTGTTTTTTCATTTATCTTTTTTTCTCTCTTTGTTTTTTAAATTCCACATATGATTTAAATCATGGGGTGTTTGTCTTTCTCCGAATGACTTGTTTCACTTACTATTATACCCTGTTGGAACATCCATGTTGTTGCAAATGGCAGGATTTCATTCTTTTTTTGGCTGAGTAATATTCCAAAGTGTGTGTGTGTGTGTGTGTGTGTGTGTGTGTGTGTGTGTAATTTCTTTATCCGTTTATCTATCTGTGAATATGTGGGTTGCTTCCATATCTTGTAAATAATGCTACAGTTAACATCAGAGTGCATATATCTTTTTGATTTAGTGTTTTCATTTTTGGGAGGTAAATACCCAGTAGTGGAATTACTCTATTATATAGAAACTCTACTTCAAATTTTTTGAGAAATTTCCATGCTGTTTTTCACAGTGGCTGCATCAATTTGCATTCCTACCAATACTGCATGAGAGTTACTTTTTCTCTACATCCTTGCCAACACTTGTTATTTCTTGTCTTTTTGATTTTAGCCATTCTGACAGGTGTGCAGTTATATCTCATTGTGGTGTTAATTTGCATTTCCCTGATGATTAGTGATGTTGAGCATCTTTTCATGTGTCTGCTGGCCATCTGCATGTCTTTTTGGAAAAATGTCTATTTGGGTCCTCTGCCCATTTTTAATTGGATTATTTTTGTGTGTGTTGAGTTGTATAAGTTCTTTATATATTTTGGAAATTAACCCCTTACCAAATATATCATTTGCAAATATCTTCTCCTGTTCAGTAGCTTTCTTTTCGTTCTGTTGAAGGTTCCTTTCACTGTGCAAAACCCTTTTTATTTTGGTATAATTTAATTTTGCTTTTGTTTTCCTTGCCAGAGGAGACATATCTAGAAAAATGTTTCTGCAGCTGATGTCAAAGAAATTACTGCCTGTGTCTTCTGCTAGGAATTTTATGGTTTCAGGTCTCACATTTAAGTCTTTAATCCATTTTCAGTTAATTTTTGTCTATATAAGAAAGTGATCCAGTTTCATTCTATTGCATTTTCGGTTTTCCAAGCACCGTCTAAAGAAACTGCCTTTCCTTTGTTGTATATTCTTCCCTCCTTTGTCATAGTTGACAGAGTTGAATTGACCATAAAAGCACGGGTTTATTTCTGGTATCTCTATTCTGTCCCATTGATCTATGTGTCTATTTTGTGCCCACACTGTACCATTTAGATTACTACAGCTTCGTAATATATCTTGAAATCTGGGATGGTGATAGTTCTAGATTTGTTATTCTTTTTCATTGCTTTGGCTATTTGAGGTCCTTTGTGGTTCCTCACAGATTTTAGATTCTTTGTTCTAAGTCTATGAAAAACATTGTTGATATTTTGATAGGGCTTGCATAATTCTGTAGATCATTTTGGGTACTATGGACATTTTAACAATATTTCTTCTTCCAATTCATGAGCATGTAATATCTTTTCATTGCTCATCCTCTTCAATTTCATTCATCAGTGTTTTATAGTTTTCATAGTACAGAGTTTTCACCTCCTTGCTTAAATTTATTCCTTAAATTTATTTCATTATTTTTGGTACAATTCTTTGTGGGAGTTGTTTTCTTAATTTCTTTTTTGCTACTTCATTATTAGTTTATACAGATGCAACAGACTTCTGCATATTAATTTTGTATCCTGTGAATTTACGAAATTCATTTATTAGTTCTAGTAGTTTTTTGGTGGAGTCTTTAATGTTTTCTGTATACAGTATCCTGTCATCTGTAAATAGTGAAAGTTTTACTTCTTTACTACCAATTTAGATGCCTTTTATTTCTTTTTGCTGTCTGATTGCTGTGGGTAGGGCTTCTAGTAATATGTGGAATAGATATATATAACTTCAGGATTATATCTTCCTGATGAAATGAAACTTTTATAGTTATTTCTGGGAGTTCTATATCCACAATAATCCTTTTAGAATTAAAGTTTGCTTTGTATGATACTGAAATAGGTACTTTAGCTTCTTTGTTTATTCATTTGTTTGGTTAATATTTGTTTGATATGCTTTCTTCATACTTTTTTAACATGTTGACATTATAATTTAAGTGTATCTATTACAAAGTAGATATAGCAGGATTTTCTTAAAAATTTAATCTCTTGGTGGGGCGCCTGGGTGGCTCAGTCGGCTGAGTGTCTGACTCTTGATTTCAGCTTAAGTCATGATCTCTCAGGGTCATGGGATTGAGCCCCATGTCATGCTCCATGCTTAGCATGGAGTCTGCTTGAGATTTCTCCCTTTACCTCTGCCTTTCCCATACTTGCTCTCTAAATAAATAAATAAAATCTTTTAAAAATCTTTTTGGTGTCTGTTTTTTAACTTAAGAGTTTACTCCACTTACATTTATTATGATTAAACACAAGTTTCTCATTTTATTCATGCTTTCTAATTTGTACCATATGTTGTGTGTATGTTTTTATTTTTATGTATTCAACTCTAGTTTTCTCTTACATTATTTTTTTCTTTCTATTGGTTTATACATTATCTACTGTTTTTCTGTTTTGTTTTGTTTTTTATGGGTTGCCTCAGGAATTTAAAATATTTACTTAAGTTAAAAGAGTGTCTGAAATTTTCAAATATTAAACTCTTCCTATTGGGCTATAAAATAATATTAGAACTCCATAACTATGAATATTTCTACATGTTATTGTTGTTGGAATTAGCTCTGTCTGGTTCTTTTTTAATCCAAACATTGGTCATTATTTTCATTGAACAATGCTTATTTTTATTTATTGATATGTTTGTCAATTTCTTCACTCACTATTCTTTCTAGGGCACTTTTCCTTTTTTCTGAAGACATCCTTCAGAAATTCTTTTAATGAAGGGATTTATGGTTGATTTTCCCTGGAACAAAAATGCTTTATTTTGCATTTATTTTTCAAACTGTTTACTGGGAAACACTTTGAAATTGACAGCTATTTTCTTTTATCTCTCCATTTGCTTCCAGTGCTACTGTTTAGAAGTTTACTGTCAAACTAATTGTCATTCTTAGGTTGATGACTTCTGCCTGGCTGCTTTTAAGATTTTCTCTGTGCCCTTATTTTTCTGAAGTTTTATT
This sequence comes from Spilogale gracilis, assembly GCA_004023965.1. Taxonomy (NCBI): domain Eukaryota; kingdom Metazoa; phylum Chordata; class Mammalia; order Carnivora; family Mephitidae; genus Spilogale; species Spilogale gracilis. Next base: position 165,027 of record PITA01002005.1, read on the forward strand.
AAAGAGTATTAAGTAATATTTTCTTCTCAGTTATTCTGTTTGTTTATATTTTGTCTCTTGCATCTATAGATCTATATCTATCAAATTCAGAACAACACTCAACCGTTAATTTTTAGAATAGTGCCTATTCTTACTGTTTTTTTCTTTTCACTTCTAAAATTTTGACTAAGATTTCTTGGACCATCTCGTTCTAGCACCATAACACTTAATCACTCTTTCATATTTTCCATCTCCTTTTTGTGAACTGAAACCTGGCTAATTTTTTTAGATTTATTTTCCAGTTAATGACTTCTCTCATCACCTATATCTAATTACCGTCTATCCATCCAATAAGTTTTAAATTTTAGTTATTCTGGGATGCCTGGTGGCTTAGTTGTTTAAGCATCTGCCTTCAGCTCAGGCCAGGATCACAGGGTCCTGGGATCAAATCCCCTATTGGGCTTCTTGCTCAGCAGGGAGCCTGCTTCTCCCTCTGTCTGCCACTTGCCCTGATTGTGTGCTCTCTCCCTTTCTCTCTGACAAATAAATAAATAAAATATTAAGAAAAAATCCAGTTATTCTTTTTTCACTTCCCAAAGTTCTATTAATTGTTTTTTTTAAGTTTCCTGAACATCTTTGATGTTTTTTTTTATTTGATACTATTTTTTCGTTCCACCTTTTACTGAACTAAACATTTTAAGCATATTATTTTATTCTTCGTCTGATAATCTAATACTTGGCTGCTTTTGGTGTCTAAATCTGTTGCTTCTTGATTCTGCTCTTACACACATTCGTATCCTTCATGTATTTGTTAAGTTTTTTTAGTGAGTTTATGTTTGGCTGAACTTAATCCATGAGAAGTTACACTATCTAAATTTGTGATGTCTGGTCTATGGTACTGAATTTTTCTGCCAGATTCCAGGAGGCAGTACAAAGCAGAGACCACTTATCTTTAATTTTGTAGCTTGGTATTTTACTAACCATATAGGAAGTTTTGATTTGAATTGCAGACTCAAATTAAGTCTGTAGTTGAATAACGGAAGTTCATTATTCTAATTAGTATTTTATAGTAGTAGAATGTAAAGTTAATGAAATGAGGGATTTTAGTCTGTTGGATTTTTGTTTTGTTTTTTTTTTTACTATAGTTTTTTTAAGTACCTGGGGAAATGTCTTATACATCCTAGGCCCTCAGAATTTGTCAAAGAATCATCATCCTAATCATCATTGTCATCAGTGTTTTTTTTTTTTTTAATTAACATATAATGTATTATCTGTTCCAGGGGTAGAGATTTTTGATGCATCAGTCTTACACAATTCACAGCGCTCACCACAGCACATACGCTCCCCAATGTCCATCACTTAAGCACCCTAGCCCTTCCACCCCTACCCCTCCAGCAACCCTCAGTTTGTTTCCTGAGATTAAGAGTCTCTTATGGTTTGTCTCTCTCTCTGGTTTCATCTCACTGATGTGAGGAATATGAGAAACATCAGTGGTTTTCTACCAAAGCTGTTGTAGAAACATTCTGGTCTGCTTGTTTTAATTATAATATTTTCTTTTAAGCTCGTTTTTCAGTAATGGTATATCCCCCCCCCCTTTTTTTTTTGTCCTGCATTAGTGCAGGAATCTGAAGGTTAGGTTTTAAGGACCCAAGACTTGATCTTGGGCTCTAGGTGCTGTTATCTATATTTGCCACCAGTGTAACCCCTCATTCTTCCCACCCACTTTCAACTTACTAGTCCTTCCCTTCTTCCATGTTCAACTTACTTGGAGGCTGTACATCAAAAAATGTGTTGGTTATTAATAACCAGAATCTACTTCTTTATAGCAGCAGAGATTTCTAGGGTATTTAATAGTTAGTATTTTTCCACTGCTAAAAAATTCTGTGTTGAAATAATTATTTTTAAGCTGTATCCTTCAAAATAATCTGTGATTTCAAAATTTTTCATGTAAGTTATAATTTATTTAGTTATGGTAAGATTTATTTATGAGTACATCCTTTATTTGAGTGGTAAAAGTACGATGGTTAAAAGCCTGAATTGCAGTTCTTTTACTCGCTATCTGACCAACTTTAGGCATGCCTCCACTTCCTTAACTGTAAAATGGAGGTGATGGAACGGTTATCTCATAAGGTTTTTTGGAGTTTGGATGAGTGAAAATAGAATTGTTCAAAAGTCAACATGGAAAAAAAAAGTCATGAGAGAAGTTTAGGGAAACAGAATAGGTGTTAACATTAACAACCATCTATCAAATACTTTTTGATAAAGGACAGGCAGGTGGAAAGAATTCGTGTGGTCAGTCCATGTTCTCTTTTCATCTAATAAAACATCCATATAAAACTAGAACTGTCACAATTTTGAGGACATAAAGAAAATGCCTTTCAATTGAAAAAGCAGTCTATAGGTTTAGCAAAATACCAATGGTATTGCATAATCCATCTTTAAATATTGTCATTATGCATAGGCAAGTTATAGTGCTTTTTGCTGGACAGTATCAAGTAAATTTAGCAAAGTAATAAAATTAGCCATATTTACATATATTGTTGCAAATAATCTACACTCCCCTAGTGAATGTATTCACAGTGAAATAATTTATAATATTCCTTCTCAACTTGATTTAAAAACTTTTGATTATATAAATGACACTCTGTTCAATGGATTGTCCAATTACAAAAATATTTCACATTTTCAGCTTAGGAAACATCTAACATGCCCTTTCTGGTAATTTCACACATTTTATTTTCAGTGACAAATGTTCTAGTGAGTGGCTTGCTGCTAGAATGTCTTCAACTATGGTAGAGCTAGACAAGCATCTGAGGACCAAGTTCCAACAGAGACTATGAGGCAGTGTCCATTATCACTCAAAGAAAAGGGATTTTTCAGATCCTAAGGAATGGAACTAGACTTTAAACTGTCCTAATATGATTGCATTTGGGGGAGATTTTTGAAATGTTATTTTTGGTTTTGTTTGCAGGAATATTTGCTTCTTCCCATGTATATAATGTTTTCACTGATTGACTCCATATACTCTTTGCATGCTATAAATAAACTAACTCTCACATACTAGCCATTCACACCAGTCTAAAAAATTGAAATTACACCCTAGGAATAGTTTAATTCATGCTCACTCTTACCTTAGGACTTTTTGTTTGTTTGTTTGTTGTTTTGTTTTTTTGAGAGGGAGAGATTTGGTAAGGGGAGGGGCAGAGCAAGGACAGAATCTTAAGCAGACCCCCTGCTGAGCACCCTGCTCCACCAGGGGCTGCGTCTCACAACCCTGACATCTTGACCTGAGCCAAAATCAAGAGTTGGATGCTTAACTGACTGAGCCACGCAGAAATCCTGTTGCCTTGGGTTTTTAGCATCTGCTCTTCCATTCTCCTAGAACACTTTCTCCCAGATTACTGAGGTTTACTGTGTCAGTTCTTCCAGATCATTATGGCACTGTTACCATTGATCCCATATTTAAACTTGGAGCCTCCATCCCAGCTTTCTTTTCCTCTTTCATTTTTTTCTGTAGTGTTTGTCTGTCTTCTTAATTGCAATATTCCTAGACACAAGAGCAGTACCTAGCACAAAGTGGGCACTCAATTCATGAATGAATATATTTTGCTTGGGGAGTTTGAGTAGTCGTTAAAAAGGCAGAGAGGCTGAAGCTGGGTTTTGAAGAAAAAGTAGTTCTGGAGTAGAAATCAGGTGAAGTTTTCAGCTTCACTTCCTTGTCTCTAATTTGAAAACAGGTGAAAGAATAAAAGGTCTCCTGTCTGGAAATAATCCTAAGTCTCAAGAGGAAAGTGTAAAGTAACACAGGCAAGAAGCAGAAAATGTTAAAAGATTTTATAATCCAATGCTCATTGCATAGAATAAATACAAATACTGTAGGATATTTCAGCAAGAAATGAATGTGAAAGTAATTGGTAATGATTTAAGGAAACTTTGAAAGACATGTTAGTATTATATGTACTTTTTATAAAAATCAGAGTGGGAAAATTTAAATTTTATTCTTTAGTCACATATCAAAGAACTCTTTCCTATTTTCTACCAAAAGAGGCAACATAGACTCATAATTTAGTCCTTCCCTTCTTCCATGTTCAACTTACTTGGAGGCTGTACATCAAAAAATGTGTTGGTTATTAATAACCAGAATCTTTAGGGTAGCAATTCCTGTATTAAATATTCTATGATATACCAGGCGCTATAATGTCCCATTACATGTCTGTTTTTCTGATTAATTTTTAGAGTATTAAAGTAATATGGATACACATTGAAAATTTAAAAGACAGTGTGGACATAAAATATAAAACAAAATAAGTTGTAATACGAAGAAGAAAATCAAAGTCAAAATGCTATCCTTGCTATAAATATCTCTTAAAACATAATAGAATTTATCTTTTAAAGATAGTTTAAATATGATCCTTTTTTTATGCTGAACAAATATATGGGAATTAATATTGATGATATTTCTATACTGTTTTCATATACATCAGTATTTTTACTTCAGAAAATTATTACATTTTTGTTTTATAAATTATATATATATGATATATATATATAGTATATAATTAAGAGGGCTCAAAAATTTAAATTCTAGATTTAGTTCTTGTTTTGGTTTGTGTGATCATGGGTAAATCTCCAAATTATTTGTTTTCCTTCCCAACTTCCTTATTAATAAAATTGAAATAACAACACCTGACCTGCTGATCTCTAAGAGTCAGGATAAAGTATAAATGAACTAATTTATGTGCAAGAGCTTTATAAAAATAAAAAACATTATTCTAATATTGGACATGACTATTTCAAAGCATATTTAACCCTGCTTCAGATAGTAGTGAAGTTAGAGGTTTTTTAATGTGATCTTTTAAAATTTATTCATTTGGTTTTTTTTAAATGAAAATACAGTTCACATTCCATTAAATTCACCCTTTTTTAAAGCGTACAATTCAGTGGGCTTTAGTATGGTCATAGTGTTTTGTAACCTTCCCCACTGTCTAATTCTGGAATACTTTCATCATTCCAAAAAGAAACCTTGTACACATTAACAGTCACTTCCAGTTTAACATGATAATTTTTTGAGGTGTAATATTTTAAAGAACTTATGTTGAACTGAGATTTATGTTGCACGAGAAAAAAAATCAGTAATAATCTATTACAGGCCATCGAGCAAAACATCATAAATCAGAAATCAATAGTGAATTTTATTAAGTTTTCTAATGATGATGTCCTGAAAAACATAATTGAAAAATATATTATATTTCATGTTGGCCATTATATTTTATGTTGTCTTTCATTTGCATGTAAATGACAGTTGACATCATAATGCAGGATATAAAATAAGGTTGTATTAGTAGTCGCAAAGCCTGATTCTGTTCATGTGAACAGGGAACCATGCGCACTCTTACCAACTAGGCTGTTTGGTTGTCAGGAGCCCTGATAAGTAATCCAGATAGTCACACACACTTGTGGAAACAAATAGAATTGATTATAAAGGAAGACTTTGGCTTTATCAAGTAACAGCTATCAAGCTATGTAAAACATTGCCTTTAAGAAACAGATGATAATCTAATCCTAAATAATGCATCATTTGAGATATTTTAATCATTGCCTTTTTAATTCTTTCATTCGGCTCAAAATTGCCTTTGGCAGATGAAATGACTGTTTCTCCCATCCTCTTTCACAATTGTTTTCTTATTTAACACCATATTTTTGCCACCCTCAAGTTTCCATGATTATCAACTTTTAAAATAGAGATTTTTTCCTTAAGTCAGCAAATCTATTTTGTTTAAGCATGTTGTATATTTATAAGAAATGCCATTGTTTTGGTTGATGTCTATTAAAATGGTGCTTCATAAGAATGTAATGCTTAAACTGTGAAAATAAATAACTGGTACTGTTAGATAAGAAAACCATACAAGTGAAACCCGCGTAGTACTAAGAATGAAATTTCATGGCCTTAAAGTGACAGAGGGCTTAATTCTACATCATTGGAAAGTAGGTTTTTTTGCCAGTAACAATGCCAAGAATAAACAAATCGTGCAAAAGTAAAAATGCAATAGTGAAATGAGCCATTGAAAGGAAGAGTCAGTGACCATATAATATTTCAATTTCTATTATATCGAGTAGCAATCTGGTTAAAAAGAAATGACAGTTGCCCTGAAGGAAATAAAGTGGAGGTATTATTGTAGTAGTAGTTTGGAAAGAAAATTGCACTGTGACTTGACTGGATTATTTCTCTATCCTTCCAAACTATCTCCACCTCTCTGTGCTGCTTCTTGCCTTCTTTATACAAATTGAGTTTGTATCATCTAAACTCATAGGGCCCAGGGGCCCTTCGGCGACATGAAGGAGGAGGAAAGGGGGAATTAGAAAAAGAAACTGTGACAGGCAGTTTTGAGAAGAAAAGCAATTTTCCTTGTGGATCTCTTCCTAAATAGAAGCCCTTCAATGCAATATTTTGCTTCTGCAGAGCAGTCAATCAGAATCAAGTGCATGCTTGTGCTGCTTTGTGGGGCTTGACACTGACAGGTTTTATTTAGGAGGGTGGGAATACTGGGGGGGCGGGTATCAGATGTGGCGAAGTTAGTAGGTTGGCTCTATCAGCCCTGCAGGCAGAGTTAGCACTTGCAACGGGACAAAGGTATTTGTAGTCATCAGATAACTTTGCAGTCAGCTTCAATAGCATCACTCCTTTCTTTTTTTTCCCCTACTTTTTTTTTCTACTTTTTTTTTTTTTTTTAACTTTGGCAGCCAAGCTCTTAGTAGAACCATCTGTCTTTCTATTAGTATTTTTGAGGCCTGTTTTGAAGCCACTTTGCTTGGCAAAGTCACTTTCATCCTTGGAAACGATTTTTAAAAAAAGTTCTGTGGCTTTTTGCCGAAGAAGAGTACTATGTAAAAAAAATTCACATGGCTGTTCATTTTTGTTCTAAAAGAATATGGCTACTTTGTCTTTGTCTTGAATCACATGAAATTAGAGGTGATACAACCCCAGTGTGGTTGTTGGGAAGTGAGAGGCAGGCATTGCAATTTTAGCACTGTTTTTGTCCCTGTGTCTCTCGATGAGATTTTCTTTAGTCTTCCTAGTAGATTAATTGGAAGATAAATGGACGCCTTTATTCTTCATTTTAGTGTAGTTTTTTTCATTCCTAAAGACCATTGCAAGGGGTAGGATAAACTGACAAATCTCCTTTCTGGTCTGTGAAATGAAAAATCACAAACTGTTAGTGGTCATTGAAGATCCCATGCCTCTTCATGCTAATGGTAAAAAGTCAGCTTTGTCATCCCGGTGACTCTAGTTTGGGTAATTATATTCTGCCTACCTAAACCCCTCTTGTAATCTCATTTGGATATTATCTTCTTCATTTTCTCAAAAACTACTGTGTAGTATCCCTGTGTGCTTCTAAACAGCTGCTGTGCTCCCCACTGAAGGTGGCTGAATTTCACTTGTAGGTGAACGGATCCCTAAAGATGATGTGTGCTTGAACACCACAGTACTCATCTGACTGAACTCTTGAGGAACATTTGAAAGTTTTAGATTTTACATTTGATTTCTAATTGTAAAGACTTAAATCATGTAGCCGCCTTTTATTTTAACATTCGTTTATGCAGTTTAACCAAATCTACCACCCTAAGTTAATAACTTCCTGTTGTTCGAGCTCTCATACAAACTGCTCCTTGATACATTGGAGTCCCTCTAGCTATTTAATTCCTATATTTTTCCCATGTAGTAAAGCCTTCCAGGCCTCTCTTCCTGGGGTAGAACCCAAAGCCCATCATTACCCAAAAGCAACTTTGGGTTCCTCTTGACGTTTCTTTGCTGAAGTTCTCACAATCAACTTTTCTTCCCCAACCTGAAAGCTGGAATTCACCTTGTCTGCTCCTCAACCACAGGGGACAGGCTCTGAGAAGAATCAGAGGAAAGGGAAGACTCACAGCATCCTGACTGATGACGTCTCTCCTAAGGCTTTAGTGGTCTGGTTCCTTTAATTGTCCATGATTTACTTTCTTTTTCTTTTCTTTCAATTCCACACTCCCCTTCCCCTGCTGAACTCCCTTGTTCAATCCCCATCGCTCTCATTTTGGGTATATAACCTTGCCTTCATCACTGAGGAAAGTTCTTTCTTCAGGCCTGATCTTCCTTACCTTCTCATTTCCCAATGTCTAAATCATAGGGTGCTTACATCCACTCAAATAACACCATTCCTCAAGGCCCAGAGAATGGGTTCTTATTTTCATTCAAAACTAATCCCTACATGTTGATTTGCTTTTCAGCCTCATCTGGAGCTCTGGCCCACCGGGTTAGTTTCTCTTTCTTACCTTTAAAATTCTTAATTTCTCTTTGCTCCTTTCAGTCAATCAATGTGCTGAAAACACTACTACCTAAATAAAGTCTATGCATCCCTAGGTAGATGCTGTCAGATGTCTCTCATAACTTCTTCTTGAAACTTCTCCGAACAATAGTCTACATTGGTGTCTCTTCATTCAGACTGCAAACTTCTGCAATACGGTTTCTACCCTCTGTTGTAATGTTGTAATGGAATTGATGTTGTTAGATTCATCACTATCCTGTAAATAACTATTCCAAAATATATGTTTTTTGTCTCTAAAATACTCTCTCTGTTGCATGTCCGCTTTTAGTCACTACCTCAACCTTGGAAGTTCTATTGGTTTTTGTGACACTGTGCTCGTGATTTCCTTTATTTTGATCTTACCTCTCCACTTGTAGATTCCTCTTCCTCTGCCCATCCTTGAGTGATTGTTGTGACCAAGATGATTTTAAGCTGTCCCTTTTGTTTATCCTCTAGACCCTCTCTAGATTGTTTAGTTCACTCTATCACCTGGTGATTCATCAAACAGTAGCCTCTAAAGATCTTTTCCCTGGCTTCAGATTGGAGCCTTATCTGCCTGCTATCAAAATATCTCCAGAAGAAAAATATTTAGGTACTTCAAACACATCGCATACAAAACCATATTTATTATCTTTCCATGAAAACTATCACTATCCATCTGTGCCTTCTTTTCTGTTACATAAACTAGATACCTGACAGTTATTATTTTTTTTTATTGTTACTAAAATTTTTTTTCCCAGTGTTTCAAGATTCATTCCCCATTCCCCACACCCAGTGCTCCACGCTTTAGGTGTCCCCAGTACCACCACCAGGCTCTCCCATCCCTCCACCCCCCTCCCTCCAAGTCCCTCAGTTTGTTTCTGTGTTCAAAGTCTCTGTTGTTTCATTTCTCTCCCTAGATTACCCTAGTTCCCATTTGCTTTCCTTCTGCCACTGTCCTCCAGTTTGCCCCTCATGCACCGCAAGTAAGTGAAACCATACGATACTTGACTTTCTCTTCTTGGCTTATTTCACTCAGCATAATCTCTTCCAGTCCAGTCCATGTTGCTACAAAAGTTGGGTATTCATCCTTTCTGACGGAGGCATAGTATTCCATTGTATATATGTACCACATCTTCTTTATCCATTCATCTGTTGATGGGCACCTTGGCTCTTTCCACAGTTTGGCGATTG